>PVJC01003773.1:25000-68019 GCA_004026665.1 Murina feae | reverse complement strand
AAAAGAAAAGAAAGAAATGTCTTATCCTATGAAAGACACATCTTGAAAATGCCTAAAGTTGTCATTTTTTCATGGTGAAGGGACTGGAGTCTGTGTTGATGAAAACACCTTGGTGGCTGTGGTGACTGGCAGTGGCTGCACCAGCAAGGTGATGGGGCTGGTGGCTTCCCCTGATTAGCCTGGTCACCTCCCACAAAGGGAGGCCAGACTGCGGCTTAGGCCCACTCCCCAAAGGAAGCAGGGAGTGGGCCTAAGCCATCAGTAGGACACCCCCTGAGGGCTCCCAATATGTGAGAGGGAGCAGGTCAGGTTGAGGAAGCCCGCTCCTCCCCCCCAAGTGCATGAATTTCGTGCACCGAGCCCCTAGTGTGTGTGTGTGTGTGTGTGTATGTGTGTGTAAACTAGGGGCCCGGTGCACAAAAATTTGTACACTTGGGAGGTCCCTCAGCCCGGCCTGTGCCCTCTCACAGTCTGGGACCCCTCTGGGGATGTCCACCTGCTGGCATGCCTGGTCAGCCTGGGTGAGGGGCTGATGGCTGTTTGCAGGCTGGCCAAGCCCCTCAGTGGGGTCCCTCACCTCATCGGGGTGTGGCCAGCATGGGTGATGGGCTGAGGGGCGTTTTCAGGATTTCAGGCTGCCCACAGCTCCCATTGACCAATGTCCCAGCAAGGCTGGCTGGAATCAGATTTCTGGGGTTTATCTTCTATAATTGATACACTGTTCCTTTAAGCTGAGGCCTAGGCAGGTAACGAAGCCTCTGTTTGCTTCAGCTTGTGGCTTCTATAATTGAAAGAATGTTGCCTTAGTAGACTCTAGGCAGGCAGTTTCCTCCATCACTGGTGCAATGGAAAGCTGCTGTTTGCTTCACCTCTGAGACTTCTATAATTGAGGCAATGTTGCAAATATGTTGTTGCCTGGAGCATAGAGGGGCCAGCCGGCCAGCAAACAGTTTTACTCCTGCTGCAACGGAAGCTGCCTGTGTACTCTAGCAGCTCCGTGAGTGCCAGCCTCCATCTTGGCTGGGTTAATTTGCATACAGTCACTCTGATTGGCTGTTGGGCATTGCTTAGGTGTCCCAAAGAAATGGTCAATTTCAATATTACGCTTTTATTAGATTATATATATACATAGATATATAGATATATAGTTATATAGATATATATAAAATATATGGACATACATAAATACACACACACACACAGTTGTCTATTTTGGCTTGCCCTTACAACCTTCAATCTTTGTGCTATAAGACTTTAGATCAGGGGTGGGGAACCTTTTTTGTGCCAAGGGCCATTTGGATATTTAATATCATTCCAGGGCTGTACAGAATTATCAACTTAAGAATTAGCCTGCTCTGTTTAGTCAAACATCTAATTAACTTACCCCTAATGCCTTGGCATGGTCAGACCAAATGATCCTCAGGCCTTATAACGCCTTCAGGCCGGATGTTTCCCTCTCCCGCTGTAGAGGAACTTGGCTTTGAGTGTGTAGCACTTATTTCAAGGCCAAGATCATGCTGGGTCAAGAGTCGGGTGGATCTTCGCCTCTGCCACATGGAGGTTTGACTAGTATTTGGGTGCATAAAACTTTCTTCAAATGGCAGCGAAACTTATGTGCTCAATGAATTAAGTAGTATACAAACCAAAATAACCAAAAATGTTAACAGAGATAAGATTGGGGGTTCTGAATATAAAAACACTCTCTAGGAGACAGACCATTTCTGTGAAACAATGAGGACAGGTCTCACTGCCTCTCATTGGTTATCTATGAGGGTTGGGCTAACTGGACATGTTCAAGTGCATACTCTGCTCACTGGAGCAGGCTAGGTGTGGATATTCTAAAGGAATTGAAAGTCGCTTTGACTTTAAATAGGTTTAGGTGTGGACAGTATCTGCAAAGTAATTAAAAGGTGGTGTAGTAAATTTCCTTTCGCAGGTGCTTTAAGCACTTGAGAGGAAAAGAACTTATAGGCCACAGAGGCCTTGGAGCCATGCATATCTCAGAGCGCAGGGACTTTTTGCACTTTAGGAAGTTAGTATGGCACATGTAACAGGTTCTGTGTGACCTCCCATGGAGTCTCACGCAGCATCAAGTCATTAAATAGATGCCTGTTTCTAAATGGGTGTACATAGTCACACCTATGAGGATAAAAAAGATTACAGAGAGCCTTACATCAGTTCAGTTCAGGTTCATCAGAAAACCGCAGAACGTTTTCAGAGATTTTGGAATATCAAAACTGAGGACAAGGCACTATGGACCTGTCCATGAAAAAAAGTTAAATGCCTGTCCTTTTCTGGAAGAAAAAAAAGCCAAATAACAAAAAAGCGAATATTATTGTTAAAAGATTATAAGCCCATCATGTAAATGACTTCCTTCTGAAGATTTTACAGATTTAACAATATAATAAGAAGGCCTATGTATATGCTTTAAAAATGTTTTGAAGCAAGTTTAGACACAGGACCTTTCATCTAAAACAGCTTAGTTCTTCACCCTGTGTGCCTCGCAAAGCCTAATAGTTAGTGGAAAGAAGGCTAGTCTCGCTGGAAAAGCCTGCTGCTGCCCGGGGAGCGTCAGAGCACTCGCTGACTCTCGGTGCTTGAGAAATCAGCGCTGTCACTGAGCTCTGTTCCTGGCTCTGGGCAGTAGGCCTTGCTCTGAAATTGTTCTTCCTCCCCAGCGCTGCGGGCAGGTACAGCGCTTCTCCTGGACATTATGTAGGTGAAAACAGTGGGGAGGCTGCCAGGAGAGTGAGATGCTACATGTTCACTGAGTCTAGCCCTCTTCTCTACCTTTTTGTAATGAACATTAGCAAGTTATAAATACATAATCTACCTATGAAAAACTAAAATGAAAATCAGTTTATCTTTTACACTTTTAAACATTAATCAAGTGGTCTTTTCCCTTTTAAATTTATTTTAGAAGGTTTGTTTCTAGTGTTTTCTATAGAAAGTTCTCAAATACCTGATAAACTACTTGTGATAGTTTTACCTGGGCTAACGAAGGTCTTCTCTACTTTAAAATGTTGTTTTTTTTTAAATGACTTATTTTATTCTCTTGCTTATATATTTTAACCTTTGCATTTAAGTACATTTTGGCATAAAGCGTGTGAGCCAAACACTTACCTAATTTATTTTCTTTAAATGCTGAGCAACTCTTTAGTATTGTTTATAAAAGAATTTTTTATTTCCTCATTGATTTTTAATGACACTTTTAATAATCTTTCTATACAGCCATTGCTATGTCTGTCCTTCTGTAGTAGTACCAAAAGTATTAATTTACTTTACTTAAAGCAGATATGTATATACATACATGCACACACACACACCTAAACTAATAAAGAGAAACATGCAAATTGGTGTCACTCTGCTACGCCCACTAGCCAATCAGGATGAGTATGCAAATTAACTCAACAAAGATGGTGGTTAATTTGCATATGCAGGCACGGAGCAAAGACTGAAGATGACTGAAGACTGAAGAGGCTTGTCTTCTCCGCTGCAGCCAGAGCGGAGAAGACAAGCCTCACTGCTGCAGCCGAAGCCGAGGAACCTAGCCTTAAGACTTGGCTTTTCTGCTGGACCAAAGGCCTGGGTCCTGGGTGCCAGAGGAAAACAAGTGCTGGCAGCCAGGGGAAGGAAGGCCTATTGGGCCTCTAGTATGTGTATATATACACACACACACACACTTTAGCGGCCTGGTGCACCATGGAGGGGAGAGGGTACCCTCAGCCCGGCCTGCACCCTCTCATAGTCCAGGATCTGGCACCCCTTCGGGAAATGTCCACCTGCCGTGGAGGTGAGAATGGCTCATGTCACTGCCTCTGATCGCCAGCCATGAGCCCAGCTTCTGGCTGAGTGGCGCTCCCCCTGTGGGAGCACACTGACCACCAGGGGGCAGCTCCTGCATTGAGCATCTGCCCACTGGTGGTCAGTGTGCATCATAGTGACTGGTTGTTCCACTGTTCAGTTCAATTGCATATTAGCCTTTTATTATATAGGATATAGTAGGGTTTCCCAATCTCTTCATAAGGATATTTCTTAACTATAATTATCATGCATTTCATTTTCCAGATAAAATTTAGAATCATTTCAGAATCTCATGTTCTCCCTCTGCTCACTCATTTTTCTCTGTTTGTCATTTTGTTTGTATTTGCATTTAAAAGTCTAATTTAATTTTGAGTCATCGATTAATTTTGCTTAAGTACTTTTTGACAAAATATCTGTATGAAAGATGAAAGTATTTGGTTTACTTAAAAATTGATTGTGAGATTATTTTGGTGTTTTAGGAGTGTTTGTGCTGCTGAATCCTGTCATGATTTTTGTTAAACTGGCTTGTGAACTAGGTCAGATAATCAGTGTCAGATGTTCAATATCTAAATATATGTAAAACAAGGAATTATGGGGACACTTAATAAAACCATGTCTTCCTACGTCTTTGAAGATAAACTATAGATGGATACAACTGCTCTGTAATTACTATCAGGAAACTTAAAAATTATAATTCTTTTCTAAATCTTCAAAGTTAGTTGATTGCCCATTGTTAAAATATTTTCTAAAGATTGAAAGCAGCTTATAAACTGAGAGATTGGGGACTGGCTATTTATCTAGGAAGGATTTCCTTGAGTGAGCTCTGGATAGGATTTCAAAGGAGGGTAGGCCACTGTTTTGGTGGGCAGCTGCAGAGGTCAAGGTTGAAATTCTGAAGCTGGCGATGGCTGGAGATGAGAGAGAAGGCAGTCAGGGAAGCCCGGTTCTCTGTGATCCTCACTACACTTCGACTGCGTTGAGGCAAAGTTTGGATGAGAGGACTCTGCACCCAACCTGAACACTGTCTGGCTCACAGTCGGCACTTAGTGCAGCCCGTGCATTAAATGTGAGGAAGACGAGCGGGGGACTACGAGTGGGACCAGAGCCTGTGGGGTCGGGTGGGAGGGAAGGGTGTGAGTTTTTGTGCAGGCATGTCAAACTTGTGGCCAGTGGGCCGCGTGCCTGCTAGACGAGAGTTTGTCATGCTTGTTAAAGTTTTTCTGCCGAAAGAAAAGGAGCAGCTATGGGCTTTGGGAAACTAAATTCTGCTAGCAGTACATGAACTTTCAGGGTGGAACAGGGGTGCAGAAGAGAGTGAGGGGTGCAGATGGCTTCCATAACATTTTGTGGCATTCTTACCATGACACAATAATTGAACTTTGAGAATGTGCCTCATACAAACACTATACCTTCATCCTAGAAAAGAATGTCAGCAAACTATGGCCTGGAGCCAAATCTGGCCCACAGCCTATATTTATAGATAAAGTTTTATTGGAGCACATCCCCACCTGTTCATTTATATAATATGCATGGCTGAGTTCATGATGCATCAGCAGAGTTGAATAGTTGTGACAGGACTTTATGGCTGCCAAAAAAGGAAATGTTTACTAATCAGCTCTTTAAGAAAATATTTGAACATTGTTCTTAGTGGTGCCATTCTGGAAACACCAGCCCAGTCAGAGCATTCAGGTAAGTTGGTGTATCAGCAGTCTGTGGAAGTTTAGGTCCTATAACTTCCCATGAAGAAATATATCAAAATTGTGTGTTATGTTTGAAGTTCAGTATTTAAATTGTTGCCTTGATTGTCTTACTTCTGTCTTCTTACTGTGGCCATTTCTGTGATCATAAGTCCACTGAAGTCCACTGAGTACCTGTTGTCTTTCAATTCTGTCTTGAGCCAGCCTACTGTTCACAATTTAGAAAGTAGAATCCCAGTGCTAAATATCAAGTTTAGAGATCTTGCTGTCTGCTAAGGAGAGCACTTTCTCAGCCAGCTCTTTTAATTTCTCCTGGCCAGTTTTATGTGCTGTGTTCCCAGAGGAACCGTTCTTTTCAAAACTCTCCCCAAATCATCTCTCTTTTTCTCCTTGAGTCTTTGTTCCTCTTTTCTGCAGTGTCTTTTCTCCTCAAATATATTTTAAAGGCATTTATATATATAAAAAGGCAGCTACTGTAAGGGCCTTAATGACCTAACAAATGGTCACTATGACACCCACTGTGGCCAGCAAACCAGCCCAATCAGGGGGTGGGGCTGGCAGCCAACCTCATAGCCCCTCCCCCCTGCTGGCCTGCCCCTGATCAGACTCTCCCACCCTGATCAAGGGTGGGGCCTGCTGGCCAAATGTCCCCTCCAACACCCCACCCCCCTGCCAGCCATGCCCCTGATCAGCCTGTCCTACCAGGATAGGCCCCCAACCCCTCCCCCCAGCCAGCTGCCCCTGATTGCCCCCATCAAATAAGGGGGCGGGGCTGGCAGCCAACCTCCTGCAGCCCCCTTCCCGGCCAGCCACACCTCTAATGGGCCCCCACCACCCTGATCGGCCGCCAGCTCCTCCCCCCAAGCTGGTCCCACTCCACATCAGTCCCCCACCCTGATCAGGGCCAGAGCTGGCCGGCCAAACACCCATGGCCCTTCCCCCAGGCCGATGGCCCCTATCGGCACCCCACACCCACCCTTCAGGGATGGGGCCGGCCAGCCAATTGCCCATGGCCCCTCCCCACAGCTGGTCTGGCCCTGATTGGGGTGGGCCAGCCAGCCAATCTCCCGTCATTTCCTCCTCCTGACAAGCAGAGTCCCTATCCATCCTGATTGAGCCCAGGCCAGCTGGACCGAATCCATGCATGAATTCGTGCACTGGGCCTTTAGTTAGAGAATAATTAGAAAGCTGCAGAATGTTTGTCGGAAAGAAGTGACTTTTTTTTTTAAATATATTTTATTGATGTTTTACAGAGAGGAAGCGAGAGGGATAGAGAGTTAGAAACATCAATGAGAGAGAAACATCAATCAGCTGCCTCCCGCACACCCCCCACTGGAGATGTGCCCACAACCAAGGTACATGCCCCTGACCGGAATCAAACCCGGGACCCCTGAGTCTGCAGGCTGATGCTCTATCCACTGAGCCAAACCGGTTAGGGCGAAGTGACTTTTTCATATCAAGGATCACATTTTAGCTTTTTTGGTGAAGCATTCACATGGTGTTCCTAAAAACCACTCCAAAGGCACAGAGAAAAAGCTGAGGATCAGGCTGAACATATAGGTGGAGGGATTTTATGTCTACTAGGCTAGAGATGGTGAAATTATCTTCTTGATGGTAATTGGTGAAATCAGGTAAGCATACTCCATAGTTGATTAATCAGTCAGTTGAGGACATACTGTGTGGTAAGGGTAGTAGGGCCTACTGTGCTAAATGCCAAAAAGATGACTGAGGCTCATTTTCTACCTTGAGGAACTGTCAGACTAGAATATGATGAATAAACACTTCCTTGCAGGCATTGTGAGAAATGTTACAGTATGTGATTGTTTTCAGATGAAGTAGGAAGAAAAGTCTAGAATGGAAAAGACTGAAAAGTGACAGGACTAAAATGAGCAGACTGGGAAAAAGAAACAACGAGAGAGAGAGAGAGAGAGAGAGAATTTGAACTTCCTTAGAGAAGACAACTGACCACTCCGTGGAAATCAAGGGGGGAGAACTCCAGGAGGCTGTGGAGAGCAAAGGCAGTGGAAGATTCAGACACGAGATCTGAGATAGAAGTTGAGATTTCATTGAAAGGGCATGTTGTTTTATAGCCTAACACTTCCTTAGTCTATTACAAATTTGTATACACTATGTATGATACTTAGATATGGTAATATACTCCACTATATTCTAATTTATGTAGCAATGTTACATAATATCCATATATAGTAAGATATTTTATATATACAATATATATAACAGTACTCCTTATCAAGGCTAAGTAAGTACTAGGAACTTTGCTAAGCACTTCATATTATCTAAGGTAATTCACACAACAGGCAGGTGTGATTATGCCAGCATTTCCCACACAGGAAGCCTGCGGCCAGCAGAGGTTAGACTTGCTGTCCAGCATCACCCAGGAGATAAGTGACACTCCCACACAGCCATGTGCTGCTCTACTGACTTAGAGGCTCCTATGGAGTAAGTTTGAGAGGTGAGCTTTTGATTTTAAGATGAATAAAGAGAAACAGATGGACTCCTCGTAATGGTTGGGGTGAGGCAAGAAAAAAATCAAGAGTAAGGACTGGAGGGAGGGCATGTGCGAGGGAAAAGACAAGCACTGGCTGTGAAGTCAAGCCTAAGCGAATTCCCATCCTGGCTCTGCCGCTTGCCAGGCACATGGGTCAGGCAGCGTTCCCACGCTCATGTCCTTGCGTACAATGGGGCTGTATCTTCTGCCTTGTTAGTATGTAAAGGGTCTGCAGCTGTGTCTGGCTCCTAGCAGACACTTGGTTGCAATAGCTGCTGCTACTACTACACCTCTTACAGTTCCCATGACTGATTTCACGTTCTTCTTCTGCCTCACACTATTACTACTGCTGCTGCTACTATTATTAGAGCAACAGTAGTTGGAATGATTAATGGAATAGACATTTGCTAAGAGTATCTACAATTGTTACTTAAGTTCTCAAGTTGATCAGAAGCAATGTTCTGCATTCATTGCAATATGTAGTGAGCAATTGCAAAGCAGGTCTCTGTAAGCTCACCAGGAGTTAAAACACGAATACGTTATTTCCTCTTTTAACTAGTGTATAAACTAGTTTGGTCTTCATACCATGCATTTTCGATAAGCCATGTGTTCAAGCAAAGGAACTTTGGGAGGTACTCTTAATGCACATTGAAAGCTGACCCACTGAAGCAGGGGCCTCACTGAACTCCTGAAGGGTGGTCAGGGCTTAAGGAACTGCAGGGTGATTTGCAGATCTGTCTATTTAGACAAATAACCTCAGTTTTCTTGTGATATATGGTAATCTTGTCACCTCACTTATAAGTTCAAGCAGTTATCAGGATACTTCATTTTAGTAAATCTTCTAGGCTTGGCTGTCAGAGTTTAATTGAGCACCTATGTCAGGTGCTGGGTAAGCAGGATGAGTAGGATCCCAGTCCTATGCTCTGGGAGGACGATCTCTACCTGAGAATGGTTTCTACAGATCCTTGCGCAGAGGGGAAAGCATTTACAAAAACCTTGAAATGGGACCTTCTTCACCCAGTGAGAAAGAAGACTGACATGTGACAGTTTGATATCCTTTTATTTAACTAAAATAGCAACCTGGACAAATGTACTTTTCAGCACATCTATTGTAGCCACATGTTTATATTTATAGAATGAGAAGTGGCACTAATTCCCTGGTATATTAACAGGTCTTACTCAAAATGTTCTATTTTTACACTGGAACAAAATTGCTGAAGAGAAACATTTTAAGGCAAGTAGTTGTTATAGCATACTTATCAAATTATATATTAAATAAACTTCCCCAACTGACAAGGAGCATAATCTAAAAAGAAGTAAGTTATCTTCAGTTCCATATTGTTTATATCAGATTGCTTCAAATCTACTTTTATTGTAGGTTCCTTTGCTTAGGTGTTTTCTTTAAGCTAAACTTCTACCATCTCACTAACAAATGAAATCCTCTTTTTAATATGTTATAGATGACATGGGAATCCAGAATGGATTTTCAGAAAACAAAGAAAGACCTCCTCAGTTTATTGTGACAATAAATGATGTTTGTTTGTTCTTTCTAATTTGAGAGGTAGTCAAATAGGTGTATGCATAAACCTTGCCAAACCTTGGGCAGCTGTAATTTCTATACCAAAATGAATGAGTTTTTATGTGACTATCATTCTATTATACATTAAGTAAGTTATGATGGTAACGTTTGTATCACATTATAACATTTAAATATAAAGTGATGTATTTACAGGAAAAGACATATATTAAAATTTTTAAATATTTTGTGAAATATAATCAGTAATAAAATAGATACATTTGTAAAATTTCACTTGGATTCTTTGGGAGTTATGCACATTTCCAACCAAAATGATGAAGTGCATTTATTTATATTTTGTGATGTTATGGGGGAATATTTTTTTAGGATACTACTTGGTAAATACCACATAACACTTTAAATTAAATACTGGTAATTGGCCTTGCAAGGAGGAAAACAAATTTGAACCTGTTTGAAGTCATTTATCAGTGGCCAATATAGTAGTAAGTGTTTCAATTTAACATCACATGATTGATAAAATTGTATCAAATACATTTTTGTTTTTGCATACCTAGTTTGGCAATAACCTAGTCTGACTAGTTTTGTTCATATGTTTAGTTGAATTGGCAGTCACAGTTTGTGCTTACAAAAGCAAAATAAAATGAACCCTTGAAGGAATCCTTGTGGCTGCTTCAGGAAAATGGCCACTATACTGAAATTATTGAGACCAATTTTTGGCTAGTTTCTTTATTAAATATGGACCCAAACTAGCCATTTCTTGTTGCCAGTGTAACTCTGGGCAATTAGGTTTATTTAACTAGTTTTTAGGTATTAGTTTTTTATAATGGTTTTTCAAAATTATTGCCTCAGTGTATACTAACTGACAGTCATTCTCACTCTTGAGGAATCGTTTACATAATCCTCAGTGGATTATAATATGGGACTATGAGTTGGAGGAACAGGGAAGGAGGGCGACCATGTGCTGGACACTAGCTCTCCGGAACATGTTACATATGTTGTATAATGTGTTCCTGGCGACACTGTGATAGAGCTTTTATTATTCCCCTTTTACAGCAGAGGAAATAGGGTACAGAGCAGTTGCATAACTGACTCCCGGTCATTTTGCTGTGTGTGCTTCTGAGCTTTCTGGGTGATCTTTCTGAATTCAAAACAACCTCTCTCTTTTCTTAGGAGGTTTAGACTACACTTCTGACTGGTACAGTGTGCACTCCACTTTTACAGTGGAAATAGAGAACATTGACCAAAGGTACTTGAAAGAAAATCTTTGCTAAATGATAATTTTAATAATCTGCATTTCTCTACAGCACAATAACAATCTGTTAAGACCCTGATTATGAAAGTTATCTTACCTTTCTAAGTGTCCCCAGTTCTCCTTTGTTGAAACCAGGCATAGGACAGAAATCAAAATAAACCAAAAAAAGTACATTCTGGGAACTTCAGGTTCAGGACTAAAGACTGTCCATGGACTGACCTTCAGTTTTGAGCTTGAAGTTCAAACGTGGACAGGTGGAAATACTGCCTTCTTCATTGCCCTTTGGTGCAAGATACATTCTATGTTGCAGAGTAAGTGCCAACAGCAGCAAAATTATCGTCCCCTCCTGCTACTGTAGTAAGTCAGCAATGGCCCTTCTGTGGTCAAAATGGCAAATTCAGCAGCAGCTATTCGACAGGGATTTGCAAAAACTTCCCCGTGGCTGTTAGGAATCTTATTCAGCAGTGTCTTTGAAAACCCAATTCTGTGCAGAATTAGCTGTGTAGAAATGACCTCAGTGGTGCTTTTTTTTTTTTAAGAGTTTTAAACAAATGTAATTTTTAATTTTTCTCAATATGAATTTTGCACTCAGCGCTGAAAAGTCTATTAGGTACCTATACATATATCCAGTATTCTTAAATTTAACATGGTTCAGAATTTTGTTTTCATATTAATGTAAAGCCTTCCAAAATTCCTGGCTTTATAGAGTCAGTTCGCCACACAAAGCCACTATACATCAGTTAGGTTTGTGATGAAAGAATGGAATTGCAGCTGTGTGAGTATTAGAATACCCAAACATGAATTAGACTCACAAGCATTTGGCAATAGTTCAGAAAATGAGCTTAATCTGGTTTCATCTGAGACTGCTTTTCTCTGTTCTACAACATCCCCCCAAGATGTTGTGTCTGATATCAGATCACAACGTAATGGGAGTGACGCAAAATCAGAGAAAGCCTAAGAATCCAGGGGTGCACTTGCCTTCCCCAGAGATTTTTTTCCTTCTATTTCTTTTTCCCCCCTCTCTTCCAGATTCCAACTCTGAAATTCAAGGTCATTCACCTATTAGATGAATTAATTATAAGCCAGAAAAGCAGCATTCGTTGTACTCTGATCTCACTCATATCTATAATTAAGGGTAAATATAATCTTCCTTTTAAGAAATGTACCACCCACCCAATGCATTTAAAGTGCTGACTGAAAAGAAATAATAGTTCAGAGCAAGATGATTTTAGTTTAACAAGAAAAAAGTTGATAATTTAAGCTTGAAGCAGTCAGTTCTATTTTTGATTACCATTCAGTTATAAATCTAATTTGAGATGTATGCTGCTTTTCTGTTACTCAATTTTAATTCATGGTTTGCATTCTTGGTTGCATAAGCCAAGTTCAGTGGTTGATCAAGGATGTTAAAAAGCTTTCCCCAAAAGAAATGGGGGCAGGGTTGAGAGGCTGTTAGAAAGACAGTCTGAAACCCAGATCTGATGTAAAACAAACAAAAATTTTAATTGAAAGGGACCCTCACAGAATGCTGCACTTGGCATTGGAGTGGCTATGTTGGGACTGGCTTTCTGATGAATTGGCTGCAGGGGGTAGACTCCAAAATATTTAAACCTGATCAACAATATCAGCCTATTTAATACTTTGATTAGAGTATTTTGAGTCTTAAAATTGTCTATCTTTCAATAAAGTAAGGAATGAATAAGGGGAAGAGCTCATCTCATCACATTGCAGACAGTTAAGCAAATGCTAAACTATGGGTTTAAGATTTACAGGTTAGCTTTTTGAGATGCCACATCTTGCTTCCAGTGTTTCCTGGCAGACGTGGGCAGCCTTCTACTGGGACCCAGTATAACCGCAGAGCATGAGCTTGCACAATGTCAAAACCTAAAACCTCGCTAACCCTATATAAGGCAAAGAGAAACTGACCCATTTTAAAAGTAGACTTTACCTTTCAACTTTACATTTATTTATCATAAATTTGTCTTTATGCTATATGTAGGTAAATTCGTATATAAATGAGTTCCTTGTCCATTTTATGCATTACTTAATTTACCTTATTCGATCAAATGAGTTTCTTTTTAAATATGTAAACTCAGATTTTTCAGCTGGTGGAAAATTCTTTATCTTTCTTATTGCTGCAGTTAAGTGTGTGACATAAAGGCCAAACAATAGTCAATGGTCATTGTTCATTTCACAAGTATACTCTACAATGAGAGCACATATATTTTTATCTTGATTTTCCCTGGGGGCTGTATAGGGCCTCCTTAAGTGTGAGGAAATGCTTATTTTTGTTACATTAGAAGAATGATTCTGTTGTCAAGTGAAAAAGAAAAAGGAACAAACAAGTCTAAAAAGATAGACACAGAAATGTGCTTTGTCAAAAAAGAGATTAGCATGAGCCACTAAATGTTTGTCGGCGCTGTCTGGTTTTAGACTAAGTCACTCTACACAGTTCATGTGGCTGGCTGCATGCACATTCTAGAGTTGGATAACATGATCTGTTTACAACTGGCTCATGAAATAATTTTCTTTTACATTAACAACAGTAAGGTGAGCCACAGTCTCTTAGTTACTGTCTAGTTATCATTTTATATTTTTCACAGCTCTGTTGCAAATGCTGCTAAAATACAGTATTGCAAGTTTCTTTTTTCTTTTTATGTTGACCTACTCAATGCATCTACTTTCTTGGGAGTGAAACCTTTGCCACCAGTACCAATAAAATAAAGCAATAGTTAAGCTTATTAAAAAGACAAGAATTTAAAAAAAATCTGCTCAGCATTTTTCTGAATATTTTGTATAATTTTAGAAAAATAAACATGAAGAAAAAGGATAATCCATGGTTACCAAAAGGGAAGGGAAGTGGGGAGGGCTGAGAAGGTAAAGGGGATCAAATATATGGTGAAGGAAGGAGATTACACTTCAAGTGTTGAGCACATCATGGCATATGCAGGTGTCTTATTACAAAGTTATTCACCTGAAACTTAAGTATATATTAAGTACATTGTTACTAACCAATGTCACACAATAAATTTAAAAAGTAAAATATAAAAATATTATCAATAATATAATTTTAAACTCCTATTTCCAATGAAATAAAGGATCTTTTGTAGATTTAACAAGCTATAAGGAGCTTGTGATTTAAATCACCTGCAGATTTATTAATGAAAATTTCAAAGAAAATTTGGATTTGGACTTAAATATAGACTTTGTTAATAAGATTTAACCAAGATCAAGGTTTTTGATTGAGATTCTAAAAATGTTTAATGCCATTCCTAAAATGAAAAAGAAATCATTTGATAATATACTGTTGGATTCCTGATTTTGTAGAAAAGTTGATTATAAAGAGCTCTGTATTTTAGTTTGTCATTGCATAGCATTTTGACATCTTAAATTCAGAAGAGACAGTAATTGAGCATGTGGATGCCATATTTTTATCTGGTATATAATCTGGTTTTTATTGGCTATTTATTAGGTAGATATTAAGATACTTACAGTGAGATTATTATTCAAGATGCGCTTCCAACCTAAAATCTCACCCTTGAAGTTTTATTTCAAAGTAAGGTTTATTATTTATCCCTTCAAACTGGAATCAGGCAAAAGCTAGCTTGTCAGTAGCTGATTAGTCCTTTATCTGTTACTCATCCAGCACTCACAAATCCCTGGGAATGGAAGGGTCTCTTTATGATATTTTGCTATATGGCAGGGGAAAGGGAAGGTTTGAATTTTTGATTTTCCAGCTTATGGGTCATATTTGACCAACTGCTTTCACTAGCAGACTTGCCACTTTGTTGAGCTATTTAGGAATCAAAAAGACTGCCTTAATTTAAAACAAGGACCCTTTGTTTTAGTTGGTGACTGCCTTGTGAAATTTTTCAGTTCTCAGCGGGTTAACCAGGGAACAGGGGCAGAGTCATAATTGGCCTATTTAGAGTATTTTGCATGTGAATAGTGTGTTAGTGAAGCATCCCTAAGTCTGTTGTGAGTGACATGGTGATTAGAATTTAGATTAGGGAAAACACATTCTGTACTTTATCTAGGACAGTAATTAGTTCAGTCAGTAAAAGTTGATTACAAGTAACGATAAAGTTAGATTTTTAGTACTTAATTTTGAAATTTCTTTATTAAATAGTAAATTTGTTCTTATTATAAATGGTAGCATCTACACTTGTTTTCTTTCACATCAGAATAATTAAAAGAACAATGTGTTCAATGCAGAGCATAATCAGACGATTTATATGTTATGGGTAAGTTTCTATGTAGTTTTTAGAAAATGTGATATTATATAATCTTTCATATGTCATCATTTTCGAAGGTTTAGTAATTTGTCACACTGTGATAAGTTAATGATATTTGTGAAAGTTTTCTCGTGTTCAGGTAAATGTGTAATCTGTGGGGATGTGTTTCAACCTCCGATAGTCCTCAAGAGGGCACCTAAAGTTCTTTAATTTGTTCCTGTTAGTGTAGAAAGCCTCCTGTTCCTATGATTTTGGAAGTTAATGTGAGGATTTGAATTTCCACCCGGATCATTGGCATTTTCTTTTCTGTGGGTGCTGCGTAAATCTGTGGAGGATCGTGCTGTGCCGATGCAGAGGCAAGGTCCTCGGTGGACTTAAGCATCTAACTCCACTCACCCCCAATGTGAGCAGCCAGGGAATTGTGTGCGTTCGGAAAATCAGATGCTTCTTGGTTCTTGTTAAGGAAGGGCATGAATAGTTCCCAGATGTGAGCTTAAGGAGAGATAAAGAAAACATTAGTCTTACACAAGTGCCCTTTTCTTTTAAATCAAAATGTTAGTCCTCTTAAAAGATTAAAATATTGCTTAGAAGGGAATCACCTTCTACCTTCCTTTCCAAAGTAGGAATTAAAAATTCACCAACTCTGTGCTAGCTTCTTAGACTGCTTCCTTTCCCTTTTTGTTGTGTTGGGTTTTAATTGTTTCAGCTTAGCAGATGCTGTTTTCTTTATTGCATTGGTTTAAGTACTAACAATCAGTTGGGGGGTGGTGAATGTGAAAAATTAACCTTATATGTTTGTTTTCTCTTTTTAACCTTTCAGCAGAGTCTCCTTGGAGGTGACATGGATATGGGCAATCCAGGAACCCTTTCGCCCACCAAACCTGGTTCCCAGTATTATCAGTATTCTAGCAATAACCCCCGAAGGAGGCCTCTTCACAGTAGTGCCATGGGTAAGGGATTCCTCTGTTTGAATGCCTGAGTGATTATTAGTCTCTTTTTTCTTTACCTTTTTAATACCACTCTCTCATCCTATTCCCCCCAAAAGAAAAAAATCATAAAATTTTGCTCAATTGTCAGGCT
Organism: Murina feae; assembly: GCA_004026665.1. Classification (NCBI taxonomy): domain Eukaryota; kingdom Metazoa; phylum Chordata; class Mammalia; order Chiroptera; family Vespertilionidae; genus Murina; species Murina feae. The sequence continues at coordinate 51,908 of PVJC01003773.1, read as the reverse complement.
CATGATTCCCCTTCAGTAGTGCATTGGGCGGGTATGTTAACAACCTGTAGTAGAGGAAGAGCTATTATGGTGAGCACTTATTTCTGATGTTCTCTTCGCTGCCCATATGAGAAACATTTTAAACACTCAGAGTTTTAAAAAGCGAAATATGTGCACTTTGATGAAAAAGACAGAATTTGATTTCTGCCAGGATAAAAGGTGGTCATAGTAGCAACATTTGGCTAAGGTAATGATTTAAGAAAATGGGGTGTAATCTAGAAGGCTTCGTGGTTTAAGCTGCCTTAGTAAGTAAAATGGGCCTGCGGGGAGCTCACAGCCTCTTCATTTTCTTCCAGAGGTACAGACAAAGAAAGTTCGAAAAGTTCCTCCAGGTTTGCCATCTTCAGTAAGTACTGCTTGTTTCTGCTTTGGACGTGGTTAATTTCATTCTGTGTTGTGAGATGTGAGGGCAAGAGGAGGAAATGAGGTTCCATGCACCAGAGCTGCAAGGTTGTCTAGAGTGTGGATGAGGAAGGCACGCCTGCAGGTGCAGCCCCAGACCACGCTGGAGGGATCAATGGCATGTTCTGCAGCACTGGGTAGTTGTGTGCCTGTTCAGCAGGTGACGCTGTGAAGGGAACCTTGAAAAGGTGCCTGAAAGTCCAGGAATTTTACCTGTGCAGAGCTTTCACGAGAATGAGTATTAGTTTCGTGTGTTGGTTAAATTCTTTGTCAGTATTATGATGATTTATGGATTTGCATGCGAAAGGAGATTTGTGGAGAGGATTTAGGAAAAATTTACATGGTTTTCAGCCCAGAGTGCAGAGAGAATGTCTCTATTTTCTAAAGAGGTTACTGAATAAGACTGCAAAGGTAGCTGCTTCAGTAGCCATTTGTGTCTGGAACACCAGGTGACAGCAAGAAGAATCCAGCTGTAACCAAAAGCAATCTGGGTCTTTCTAATAGCGAGCTAAATGCAGGAGTGGCTGAGGTCCCTCCAATCCCCAGCATAGCAAACAGTGGTTGTGATCACAAGGAAATATGTGATATCTTATTTTCACTTCTCATATATATATTTCCAGATTTGAGGTTCTGCTTTTTTTTATTTAAAACTGGTCTATTTCTAATAATTTCCTCTTCACATAGAATAAAAATATGAGTTCTTCTCTTCTTTTTTCTCCTTCCTTTCTATGAGATAGATATTATAATGTAAATCTCTGTTCTGTAGGACACTAGTATTCTTTGAAAAAAATGATAATGGGTCTATTATAAGTTCTCACACTCTAAGATAAATTATATTTGTATTTCTGAAAATAATATTAATAAGAAATTTTGCATATTTATTTTTAATACATTAGAAGAATAATAGTTTTTGAAAATGCACTGTTAGATTAACCCAAACACCTGTGTATTTGACTTGATTTCAGTTCAGTTCTTCTAAAAAGTTATTAAGTGAATATATCAGAATAACTCTTACGGGGGGGGGCAAATTTTGTGTGCTGATTACCATAAACTTGGCCATGTGGAAGAGGTATCACAAAAGTATCCATAATTATAGAAAAAATATTGTGTAAATAAAACTGCCAATGCATATAGAATAGTTACTTTGGACCACCAATAAGTCACGTAAAAATGTACTGAGTGTTTATTCTTTGATTTTTCTATATTGTATTGAAATTGACTAATACCCCCTTAGGTTTTTATAAGCATATTTTAAGCTTGAAGTTTGTGGTGGATTTAATATAGATGAAACTTTAGCTCTTAATAGCTTTTATGAAAACTTGAAATGATATAGTCCTCACAGCTGTTTACATTTTCAACATGCCTGAACCTAATACGGACAGCATTAAGTACAATAAGTGAACCTTTGAATGTTCTGAAATGATAGAATAGCTCTGTGGTATAAAACCAAGCAAAACTTAAAGCTATAATGCCCTATTTATGCCTCATATTCAAATACATTTAGGTTTTTTTCCAATGCTAAAATAATGCAGAAATCTGCAGTTTTCCAATGGGTACTTTGGTGTGGCATTAGAAATTATCTATCTGCTTATTCATTGTTAACAACATTTTCTCATAATTCATTGTATATTTTTAAATATTTTCCTGGAGGGAACTGGCCACTATAAAAAATTGTCTTAATAGCAAATTTTTCTTTGCTATTAAGACAATTTATGTGTTGCCGATACCTTAACAAATATTAAAGTATATTTTCCTTCTGAATAGATCTGGAATTGGAAATTTAGTGTGCATTATTTAGTTTTGGGGTTTTGGTGATCAGTTTAGGAATTACTATTGATAGAAAGTATATCTTGACTACATGTTTTAATGATCCTTGCAGAACATCTTGGTACATAGGGTACCTTTTTTGAAAGACAAGGAGGGAAATTCTGTTGAAATGGAAATTTTACCCTTTTTTTGTGTGTTTGACTCTGTGTTTTATTCAAGAAGAATAAGATAGCTTGGTTGATTTTTGGAATCCAGTTATTTATTGTCATTACTTTAAAAATAATCTAGCTCTGTTTAAATAGCAGTGTAACTTAGTTTATATTAGCTTTGTTGTATGTATTGATTACATGCGTTACCATCACACAAAATGTATATTTTATTTTGACCAAAGAGATGGTCTGTAGTAGACGCTTAACATTTTTGCCCCAGTAGATCTATATTTATGTATTATAGATCTCTGCTATGTTTAATTTTCTTTTTAAGCTCAGATACACTTATGATGCTCATTTGATAAGAGACACCTCAAAACTTCAATATATATGAATATTTTTATAACAAATAACAAAAATTGCAGTTAATAAAAGGTTTCCTTTGGAGTGGTTATGACTAGATAAAGACATTTATGTTTTCTTTCCCACATATTTACCATGATAAATAGTAATAAATCTGTCACAATCTGTTGTGTCAACTCCACTTGTTTTTGTTTTTTCAAAATGGGACCTTTCTCTTCCTTAACATAAAACAAAGAAAATTGAAACTGTGACATCTGTAATCAGATATTATTGATGACATGACTGTGGGACAGAGACTGGACTTCTCTGGTGGCCATTAGGCTGGGTCTTGTAGGAAATAAAGAGAGTGAGGGGCTTGCCTGGCCCTGTTTTTGAAAATACTACAGCATTTGTAGGAGAGAGAAAATACTACAGCATTTGTAGGAGAGAGAAAATACTACAGCATTTGTAGGAGAGAGAAAATACTACAGCATTTGTAGGAGAGAGTGAGGGGCTTGCCTGGCCCAACATTATGCCATGGAACTGGCAGGTCCTTGAACGTGTGTCTGTGCTCTGTGCTGCTTCTGGAGCGCTCAGGTCACTGAGGAAGGCTGGCCTGGCGAAGGCCATCCTGCAGGGTCTGTGGCACAGGCGCAGTGGGGAGGAAGTCCTTCCCTCTGGAGAACAGGCCTGCAGTAGGGCGAGGGGGATGTTGCGTTTAAAGGAAAGCCTGTGTGAAATGACAGCTCTAATGGCCCGGAGCCCTGCTTAGCAAGCAGAACATTGTCATGTTCTCTGTTCAGGTTCTATGTGCTCCTTTCAGTCCCATCCCAGTCCTTGGTAGCCCTTATCTGGTGCTGAGATGGTAGTCAGAAAGCTCCTTTTGTTGATGCCAGTTTGTTTCTCTGAGCTAATTTCTAGACTCTACTTGTGAACTTCTTGTTTGATTTCCACATCTTGGTTTTCTTTTTAAAACCACTTCCCATCTTAGTATTTTTCAACTTTACTGCTCTTTTCATCAGTTGTCTTATCCTTCGTATAACCTAATAACATACATACCAAATCATGAATTTATGCAGAAAAATCTACCACTTTAATTCACATTTTTGGAAAAATGATCCATGATTCTTAGATGTTAACAAAGGAGCATTAACATCTAGAAAGCAAAAAAATTTCATATTGTGTAGTTTTAAAATATTTTTTTTCCAAACACAAAGCCATTCATCTTTCAGAAACATTCTTGACCTGACGGGTTTGGCTCAGTGGATAGAGCGCCAGCCTGTGGACTGAAGGGTCCCAGTTCGATTCCTGTCAAGGGCATGTACCTTGGTTGCAGGTACATTCCCAGTGGGGGGTGTGCAGGAGGCAGCTGATCAATGTTCCTCTCTCATCGATGTTTCTAACTCTCTATTCCTCTCCCTTCATCTCTGTAAAAAATCAATAAACTATATATTTAAAAAAATTCTTGTGCCCATCAGTATGTAAATACATTAGGCTTTAATCTTATAATTTGGAATGTTTCAAAACAATATACATTTTACCAGAAACTATTAATAACAATAATCATTTCAATTAAAACATTGGTGGAATCTCTCTTCACTTCTAATCATTTTGAATTCTCTGCTGAAATCCCTAGAACCTCAGAGTTCTCTGGAAATAAGTTTTATCCTTAGAAATAGTTTATGGTTTCGTATATCACTAAGTGATCCTTTATTCACACTGTACTTTTCAGTAAAGTCTGTTTTCTGTGTTGAATTGCAGTTTTAATTTTGGTGTTATTGTTTGGGTATTTGTTTTTTTATTTGAAATTTAAGAGGATCTGCCATTGTATTAAGTTGTCAGAGATCATTTTGGACAAACAGATTTTAAGGAAGACAATCTCTACTATCATAAATACTCTAAAATAAAATTTAGAACCTTTAGGAAAATGTGAGACATGAGTTAATCATTATCTGGATTTGAAAAATAAAATTCAATGTTTAGCAATTTTCATAAGGAAAAATTCTAAATAAAATAAAATCTTAAAGTTCTGATGAGACTTTCTTTTATAGAAGAAATTACTAGGAAATCACGAAAAGGTGGATAATGCTGATGACATTAATTATTTTGTGTGTTTTCCATTATATTAAAAACCCTTCATATTTGAAGGTTTCAAACATGATCTTGAGTTCATACCTGAAGTTATTTTGAGAAAAAAACTTTTCTCAAATGCATGAAGAAATCACAATTTAAAAGAGAAGTTGGTAAATTGTTTTTTTTCCATAGTAGAGGCCCAGAAATCTTATATGATCAAAAAATTTCAGTACTTAATATGCATAATTTCCCCCATCACTTTTGAAACTGATCATGAGGAAATCACAACGATGCTTTATCATGTCAACCAAATTGTAACTTCAGTGACAAGACAACTTTTGTTAAAATAAAATTTATATTAAGTTTAAAATGATCTGTCAGCCACCTGGCTCTGTCTTGAATAGGAAGGTCTAGAAGAGGCCAGCCAATTGTATGATGAGATATAAAAGGAGGAGCCTCTTCAAAGACCATTCCTGGATAGGGAGGTCCTTTGTGAAAACATGTAACTATAGGAATTTACATTGAAATGTTAGGATAAGTCACAGTATTTCAGCTTTAAACATAATATGACCATTTTTCAATTAAAGATATTGCAGCATGAAGTTTGGATATTAAACTTGTGTTTACTAATTATGAACGTGTATAGGTGGGTGAAGGATAATGCAATTAAATCATCCCAAGTAGGGGAAACATATTATTCACACAATTTCTATAGAATGTGACACTAGGAAATTCCTTGAGATTTGACAAATATTCACCACCAAGTATTCCTGATTTTGTGCAGTTAATACTGAATTCAGTAAACCAAAACCTTCAAAAGTTCAGCACATTCATTGTTTCTTGGAAAACCAATCATATTATCACTATTGCAGTTAGAGGTCACGCTTTTTACAAATGGCTGGTTATGAAACAAATATAGGAGAATTTATTTAAGTTTTCATTGAGGGTTCTTCTTGCATTAAAACTATTTCAAAAGCATATAAGACTTAGGCAAATATACAACATATATGCCATTAGGCATTCCAGTCCTTCAGGAGTTTGCTACAATTTTTGTTTAGAATTTTGGAATAATAGCATTCAGTGTAAAAGTAGAATCATTTGTTGAGAAAGGAGAAATACATCTCCGGGAGCTCCTATTTTGAACGTTACTTTGTCACTTTCATTGAAGAGTCTATTTGGTGTGAAGTCATAGACTCCATCGGAGTGGTGTTTAATTATTAAGAAATCTAAGAAGCCGCTGCAAGGCTGCGTTATCTAGACTGAGAATTGAAACAGGGCTTGCATATGTTTTGAGATTATAGAAAGTTATTCTGGATCTGTGAATTTATTTTATGTTTGTGGAATAATATAGATGGTTGGCTTAATATTCAGTTGACTTTTGTGAACTTTCAGTATTCCATGTATTAAAGCATTTGTTTTCTTTTCTAACAGAGATTTTCCCCCTTGATCATTGATAATTGCTGCATTTCCAAGGTGTGTGTTTCTTGGTTTCAAACATCTAAAGTTTTTGTTTGAAAAGAATAAATCAAAGTTAGCTAGCATTTGGAGGACGAAATAAGATTCTCTCATAATAGGTACCAATGACCCTAAAAAGAATGAAGGGTCTCTTCAAAAATAGCAAAGTTGTATTTCCTTGAAGCAGATGAAATTGTCAGGCTGTTGACAGACACTTGATTTTGTTATTCCTTTTTTTAAAAATAAATTTCACTGAATTCTTAAACTGAGCATAATGTTGATTTCAAAGCTATAGCATGAGATTCTCAGCCTTGCTCTCAACCTTCTCGGGCCGTGTTTGTGTACACGAGTGTGGGTGCTCGTTTTAGAGGAGAGAGCGTTTATAAAAGGCAGCGCAAAATGTGTGGCTTTAAATGCTTGATTATTTTATCTCAAAGCAGCAGCATCGAACGATTCCCCTTTTTAAAGTTGCAGCTGCTGCAGAGGTGCCGGCTGGTTAGGACTTTTTGGCTTTGCTTGAGCTTATGCTCCCTCTTCAGAGAGATGACGGTAGTGCAGAATATTCGGCATTTTGTAGAATTTCAGGGTGGAAAATGGGATTTAAGTTTTGGTGAGAACTATATATTCAGTTCTGAAAGAATGGCAAAGTAGATTTGGAAAAGGACATTTTAATAATTATATTTCAGTGTTTTAATGACACCTCCTCTTGGCTCTCTAGTCTAACTTTTTCATCTGAGGAATTAATTAATCATAAATCTGCTACTAGGGTTGAAACTTGATACATAAGTGATTACTTTCAGAGTAATCATAAGAGGGTATGTGTGTATATTAAGTTTCACTAAATTTATTTTGAGTATTCAGTGGAACAGAAGACTGGGGACATTTTTTTTCTGAAGTCCTCTTCATAGCAAGTTGTAAAGAAAAATTTGTGTTCTGTTGCTAGAATTCAGTTGTGTTTGCAGTGACAGTAATTCAAAGGCATTTCCTTTGTGAAGCATGGAATATTAGTAAGACTTATATTTTCTTAGAAAACGACCCTTGCGGTACATTCCTCACACATTCATATAAAAACTGTCACCTCTTACAGTTGCCATTTTAGAAAAATGCTGTTTTGAGACAATTATTTTGATATTATCTGAGAATGAGTGCCTAACTGTCTAGAGCACCCTCCTCCCTCCCAACTCGTATCATCCTAAATATGCCTCATGGATTATACTTATAATAATATTGTAATGGCTTCATTCTACCGATTGGCACAGTATATCATTATATCATTAGCTGCTATGAGAAAGCAGTTTCAAGTAGGTGTCTGATTTCTTAGCGTTTATGTTTTCAAGTAACCCTGTTTGGGGAATTTGGTTGTTTCACAGGTGCTCAGGTGTATTAACCCAAGGTACAATAATGTTTTCTGGCTTGCTTATTATAAAATGAACTTGAAGCACAAAATAATTCAGTAATAAATAGAGTATAAAAACTGGGGCTTTATCTTCATAAGAAAGTCTAATAACTTGAGACGTTAGCAGATGGGCTAAAAATAGTATTTGTGAAGGATGCAGCAGTGCTACTACTCTCCTTGTCATTACTACCGAAGTGAGATTTTAAAAGAATGTTCATGGCCTAGTGATTAAAATTTGCTCAATTTGAATTTGTAAAGTCATTAAGCTAAATAGAAAATAAACCTACTTCTGTAACTAATGTACTATTTGAATGTATTATTATGTAATAAAAAGGTACACATTCTGCCACTTAATACTAAGACATATGCTTCATGAGTGAAATTTTATTACCAAAGCCTATGGGTTCCTCATATAGTGCCTTCATGTGAAGTTCATGTTTAGATGCATACAAGCATGGCCACATATCATCTATAGCTGAATTGGTAGTGCTAGGCAAAGAGAGAGAGAGAGAGAGGGAGAGGGAGAGAGAGAGAGAGAGAGAGAGAGAGAGAGAGAGAGAGAGAGAGAGAGAGAATTAAGCATGCTTATTATGGATGTACATAGTTGGAATTACAAAAATCAAACCCCAATAGGTAATTCTTTTACTTATAAAACAAAATAATGCTACTTTTGTTTTCTCTTTAATAAATTACATTAACATCTAGCTATGAAGTGGAACCCTAAAATAAGCTGGGAGCACCCAGGGAGAAAAGCATTTTCAGAAGTTTTCATTCATTCATTCATTCATTCATTCATTCATCTTTCTTCACACATACTCATGCCAAGTATATTGTTCAACTAAAATAAAATCTAGACATACCATCTATTTGAACATTTCTTTCTCTCCCGTGCACCCTTCATTTAAATTGTAAAGCTTCAAATCAAGAGTCTTCATGTTTAAGGAAATCCCCATTGTTGTCTCACATCCCAGTTTGGGGAATGGCCTTATCATTTTCAAAAGCACACAATCTGGCCTTTGGAGACGGTTGTGCAATCAGAATAAAATAACCCTCAGTGTAGCGCAAGGACCTTTGGTCCTTTAGGTTTATTATGGATCCACCTTAACGAAGGTAAGGGTCTTATATATATACATCTTTTTTGTCTCATAGAAGCTAAACTCATTGCATCATGCAAATTACTTTGAAATATATTTCCAATGAATAAATATAGTGGTAAAAGTGGTATAGTAGGGTAGAAATAAAAAGCTCTTTCTAATTTCATCTGTAATATCCTCTATATACCCAGTGGCCTTGGTAAGGTCACACACCTATTTCATGGTCTACAAGATACATGTAAATGGTGTCTGTTTAATGAGATGATATTGGTATACTAATAATACATCCCTAACATAATGTTTACCTGTGCCAAACATGAACACTTTGCATCTATTTTAAATCATTTAATCCTATCAAAATTCTGTGAGATGGATACTACTATTTATTCATGGCTAAGGAAATGGAGACTAAGAATACATTAAATATTTGAAAGTTTTATCTCACTGTAGAATGTCTTAGTACCCCCAAGTAGTGCACTAGTGATAACGCACAACTTCCACCCACGAGGCAGATCTGTTAGAAAGACTAGACAGCCCAGGATAGCATTTCTGTAATGGAGACAGAATGGCCCAGTGCTTAAGAACATGGGATCTGATCAGCTAGTGTTTTTTAATGGTGGTTAGCATAGTCCTGTCGCATTGTAATATCTAAGATATTGTAACAGCTAATGATAGTGATGACAAACACTGCCAATGTTAACATTAGCAACAAGGTAACTCCTATCTTCTGGCACTGGTGAGGAATTCAGCAGATAGTTTACCAGAGTAGTTGGTAGCAGGGCAGAAACTAAGAGCAGGGTCTTAGCTGGCATGCAGAAGAATCATACCTACTGAAGGTCACTTGGTTTTTCTGAAATTATAAAATACTAGAAGCGCCCTAACCAGTTTGGCTCAGTGGATAGAGCGTCGGCCCATAGACTGAAAGGTCTCAGGTTCAATTCCGTTCAAGGGCATGTACCTTGGTTGCAGGCACATCCCCAGTGGGGGATGTGCAGGAGGCAGCTGAAGGATGTTTCTCTCTCATGGATGTTTCTAACTCTCTATCCCTCTCCCTTTCTCTCTGTAAAAAATCAATAAAATATATTAAAAAATAAAATACTAGAGGCTTGATGCACAAAATTCATGTAAGGACCTTGGCCCCGGCCCCCACCTCTGCCACAGCCCTCACTAGCTGCAGCTTTGTCTAGAAGGAAGGACATCTGGAAGGATGCCTGGTCTAATTAGCATATTACCCTGTTATCATTATAAAAGATTGCAAGTGCTGTGTGTATCTCCTTGTCCTTATAGCAATGTCTCTGTCAGGCCAAGGCATCCAGGCAGCCTTTTTCAATATTAAACTGCTCACTCCACAAAGTTTGTGCTAAAGTGTGGACTCCATTTTTTTCCCTTTGAGTGGGACATCAGTGCAAGATGACAAAGGTCCTCACAGTGATTCCCTCTGCCACTAGCTGGTGTAGGCCTACCTCAGCCCTGCCTCTAAGTGGTAGGAGATGTGTGCTTCTGCTTTCACATTCTGTCAGTGTTTTTCAATAATTGGCCAGAGCTTGGTCCTGGGAGTGATGCATGCTCCCACTTCAGCAGACCTTGCTTCGGTGCCCTTGGTAAGGGAATGTCAGGCCTGGGGCTTTAATTCGTCTGGCAAGATGAAGATGAGTTGACTAGGTGGGTGCGTGTGGCAGTTTGTTTCTCTTACCAAGTCAGAGTTTGATTTGTTTAGGACTGTTTAGGTGAATTTCTAACATTAAACAGGACTATTTATACAGATGTTTTAGGAGTAAAGTCGAAGACTTGCTGGATTCTGGCCGTTGCCGCATTGTGATGTGTTTTTTCTCAGTGCCATTGCTGAAATCATAAAAGTATTTTTGCTTGTCAGCTGTGGGAAACTTAAAACAATTTTTTTATAAGGGCTGATTACTTAACTCTTGCAGTTAAGCAGGGTTGGGGGGGGGAGAACATCTGGAAAAGGGGGTCGTGGAGAAAGAGCATGTTCTCTGCATCCTACCACGGATGTTTTCCCCCAGCCAGTTTTCATTCACGGAAAAACTAGGCACCACATTGGGCTCCTGGGGAAAGGCCCTTAGGGGCTGGCCTTCTCCCTCATGTCCCTGAGCAGGGACCAGGAGTCGATTCACAGACAGAATCTTTCCCTGGGAAGCCAGATAGATCCGAGGGAGCCTCCCTGGTCTGTTGTCATTGCCACCTTGTGGATTACAAAGGAGATTGGTTTTCTTCAAACTTCCACTTACATGTGGCTTTTTGTGGCAAGGACCCTTTGGCAGTGGCTTGTGTTCCTCACCGAGAGGATCCTCATTTGTTCAGCAACACCTCACTTCTCCACTCGCAGTTCACTTACAATTCCGATGAGAGTGTTTTTTCAGGAAACACACATTTCACTTTTTGACCTAGGAGCATCTGTTAGAATTTTTTTAATACTACTTTGGCATTCTGAAAGTGTTAATGTCTTTCATATCTGTTTAATGCTATTTAGGGATATTTATGATCACCTCTTGGTTACTCGGGGTAAAGCGTGTCGCAATTTTTTTTAAACAGACAGGAAAGCATTCACATGAGGAAACAGATTGCTTTAAACATGTGCTTCCTGCGACAGTAAAAAGAACAAATTAGATTTAACACTGTGTAATGAATGCACAAATGTGTACATTGAAGCTTTTTAAAAGCTTTATGTTCAGTTCTGGTCACTACAAAAATGGAGTCATCTGTAAAATATAAAGATGCGCAGGTTCCTGAAATGCCCAGAAATACAGATCTGCCTCTGATGAGGCCTCATTGGAATCGGGAAAAGCGTGTTATGTTAATGTTGGAGAGATGGAGGCTCTTACAGGCTGCACCCAGGTTCAACCTGGTTAGAGTCGGATTCTGTGCCTTTAGCAAGAAAATCAGAATGTGATGGACAAAGGGGGAAGGCTTTATTCCCACCCCCTCCCTCTCTGAGGGTCATGGAAAAATTCCGTTCTTCTCAATCCCAATAGTCCCCTTTCTTTCATGAAAGAAAAATAAGAAAATCTGCTGTTTACTGACTAGTGCCTACTAGGATTTAATTACATAAGAAAAAGACTCCTTTTCTTACTTCTGTGAGCCAGTCCGTGCTCAGGTGTGCTGGCTGGCAGGGAGAGTCTGGAGTCTGAGGTGTATTTCTGGCTAGCCAGCCTGGGGAATCGGGCAGCCTGGATCCTCTCCCCAGCAGAGGCCCGCATCGCCATTTCGGCGGCGTCCTGAGGGTGGTGGGTTTCCCTCCCCTGTGCTTTCAAAGCTAAGGATTTGTGGCACACTCACCATCTTTCTGGCCAAGCAAGGCCAGGACAGTGTCCCTCAGAGGGGAGCAATAGTTTGGGGACATCTGACTCTCTTCTATCACATACTGAGGTACTAATATCAAAACAGACTGCTTGTCACCGCACGCTGGGGCAGTGCTTTTTTTGGCTGCCGTGGATGAAATGAAATGGGCAAGCTGTAGTCCACTTGGCATCCGAAGGGGCTAAGGGAGGCTGGGAGATCAGAGTCAGACTGTGAATGCGAGTCACAGCCAATGGTTAACTTCCTTTTTGTGTGTCACTTGGCAGCGATGAGGCTGCTGGTGATTTTTTTTTTTTTTTTAACGTGGGTGAGAGTTCAGAGCCCTGAGAAGAGCCGTAGACGCTGTTATTGTGCTTCCTCATTCAGTTGACTTGTGTTGATTTCTTGAGGCCACTACAGCTGTTCCAAGTGCCAGCTTCAGTAGCTGTACATATGGCCATCGGACTTCGAATGAGAAAGGTAATCAGATGAGAAGTTATCCACATAAAATCTTGCTGCTGGTCACGAAAAGTCAGAGGGAAATCTGATTCTTGCAAAGGCAATAGAGCCAAAGGATAATGTATGCACGTGAGTGGATACTCCCCTGTGAGCAGGCACCAGAAGATATTTATAAATCGTCACTACTGTACATCCCTCCTCTTCCCATCACAGGTCCAGAGCAGTTTTGGACTCTGGAAAATGCAAGGCTGAAATAGCCAGGTTGAACTCAGTTGAAATCACCGTCTGCTTTTTGGGGTGGCTGTTGCTCTTGGGTTAGTCACATTATTTTCTTTGAAGATTCATTTGGGAGACAGTTTGGGAGAATTTCCAGTCTCTCTCAAGATTTCCCTCCCATTCCTCTGTTTGCAAAGAGCTTTCCCCAAAGGCAAAAAGAGCGAGTTGCCATCTTGAGGAATGAATTGTATGTTTAGTGAACACCAAATGGTCTCCAAGTCACCCTAGAATTTTCAATATATCTAGTTGCTTTTAAATACTATTTATTCCCCTAACCATTTGCCCAGGATATCAGTAGGATGACCAACTTCTGACAACCCTAAAAGCAGGGAAGGAAGCTTAGAAATAGAATACCATTTGTCTGGTAATTAGAGTGTATCTCTTAAGAGTTTGAGAGAATGCTGATTAACCTTTCTGTTCCCACATTCTCACATGAAATTAGCACACCTTTTAAATTATTATCTAGTATTTAAACACATATTTTTGAGTCTTCTTAGTGCAACAGGTTCTGGAGACAGTGAAAGTGTGTTATAGATTTCTGAAAAACTTCATTTTTCTTACATTTTAAATGTTCTGTTTGTGCAAAATTTCGAGAATCACCATAAGGGCTTCTTTGCATTTTTAATTTAGTAACTAACATATGAATAAATTTGCATATTAATTAGTTGCAGATTAAATCATGCATACATAATTGCCTCCTTACTGTGTTTAATGTTTGTCAAAATCTCCAGCCTGGTTTGATGGATGTCGTATGAAAGATTACAATTTGATGTACCCTTGGAAGTATTTACACCAATAATGCAAGATTCTTAATAGCAGAATTCTCTAGTTATGTACAGTTACTAATAAACATGTAAGATAGGTACATGTCCCTTTGACTAAAATTTTTTTTGCACCAAATCATTTACTATTCATAATCATTAATGCATCTCCTAATTATACAGCATATGTCTGTTAACCCTTTCATTGCCGAACCTCAAGTGGTGCTTTTTTTGCTCCTTAAAGCATATTATTTAATAGTGTTTTGAAATCACTATATTGCCTTTTATTTATTTCTCTGCTAGTATATGGACACATCTCCTTTGCCACTTACTTTACATACAGATGAGAATTAATTCAATAATTATATTTTCCCAGTTAAAGACTAAGAAATGACCCACAAGCATACACTTTATAGCAGATGGGCTTTTGCCTCTCTTATTAATGCTGCAAAGAATTCAGAAATGTCAGATACTTTCTATTAAATGGTAAAAATATATATGTAGATAGACATATATGGATAATATATTTTTCATAACATATATAATATGGCATATATGCACATACATTTTTTAAGGAGGTTAGTTGTAAGATAAGTAAAATCACTTAAATTGTATTTTATTCCATTTGAATGTTGTAAAGCATTTCATGTATTATCATCAACTAGGGGATGGCTGTGATTTCTCTTTTGTGTTGAGACTTAGATCTCTGCAGCAGAAACTGACTAGAGAATAGGCATGCTCTTGATATGACATAGTTAAGAAACACATATGCCAATAAGTGTTCTTTTTAATTAATTCCTCAGGTATTTAATTTTTTTAAGTTTTATTTTGTGCATGTAAAGAGTAGACCAACTGGCATATTTTTTTCTATTTTGATGTCTAAGCTGCTTATCACACTGTATTACCCTGCATTAATGAGTATTCCTACTGTGCAAAATTCTATCAAAAATGATGGTGTGAATGTCATTTTTAATTGGAAGTTTATACAGTCAAATTTATAGTACACAACAAAAAATATGTACATAGTTCTGCTCCAAGCCTTTTTTAGGCTATTGATCTTTTTGGTTTAAGTATACGTTTATTCAGTCTGACTTAAAATTTAGTTTGAAAATCTGGACAAGTGTTACCAAGTTTGTATTAATACCAGTTGGGTGGAAAGAGGGAAACTAAGGCACAGGGCAGTTATAATGACTTTTAATAATAAGAGGAACAAATATAGGAATTATCAAGAGTCTAATTTCAGGGACCCCTTTCAAACATGAAAACTTGCTAACCAATTTAGTCGCATTGGCAGTCATATTAGCTGATTCCTGTTTATTTTATTGTTGACTGCTCTGCATTTACATGCCTAGTAAAGAGACAAAGGTTAAAAGGTGTCCAAAGTATAAGAAGCTAAGAAGCTGACAGCCTTTATTGGGTTCTTACATAGGGGAAACAGTATATCCTGGTCCCCCATCTCACGTCAGGATCATTTCTTTTTTTCCAAATCACAAGGCACAATGAACTATTCATTGATTTAGCAAAACAGTCTTTTGCAGCACACAGTATTGCATTAAATTATTTAGCAAAGAGAAAAATGAAATGAAAGCTGCAAAACTTACAAAAGGAAGCAAACAATCAAACCTGAAACATCATATTTATCCACAGCCATTGTGCCTAGGTAATTCAGGGCATATGGTATGTAAATGATTTTTGGAGATCCTTGCCAAATCCGCACACGACGGGATAAATTAAAGACAGGTTTCCCTGGGTGTCAGCCCCACAATTGTGGCCACACACTCTCTGCGCTGATGTGTTTGTTCTGTTCTTGTCTGTCAGCAAGAGCATCACACAGCTAAATCTGGTCCTCTTCCGGCTTCTAAGACATTGTTTTTAATTCCGAAGAATTGACTGCCAAAACTTCCTTCCACCCCCACGTAAAGTAAGAGCTGAATATTTCATCAGGATATATTTGGATATTAACCCATTTAAATGGTTATCTTTGACAATGGAAATTATGTGCCTCTTAGCCACGGAAGAAAGGTGTTACTGACTAGTGGCTTTTAGGATTAAGATGCTTTCCAGATCAGGCAGTGAATTATTTGGAACACTTAAGAATTTTAGTTTCAAGTTAGCCCAGTCATAATTTATGAATTCCATGTGATAACTCAGATTATTTTGAACTATATGCTCTCCCTTCTAGAAAAGTGAAGGCACTGTCCGCTTCTTCCATTTGAAATTTGAAACTTGTTTTAAGCAGCCAAGAGTTTATACCACTCCTCCCCCCCACTTTTTTTAAGTGAATTTCTTTTCTAGGCTTAGTGTCTTAGCCATAGCTTTTAATGCTTTAAATTAAGGACCATTTTGATTTACCTTGGATTGTGGAATTGGAGATTTTCACTAGATATAATGGCAGGTCTTCTCGCCTATGGTAAGTCATCGAAATGTACTAAAGAGTGCACTCATTCTGAGGACTAAATTCTTAATACAAGACTTAGCGCTATTAATAAAAGTTATTTCAGGGCATTGAAAAGTATGTGGAGTATGGCTTAGGACATAACATTGTTTTTATTATTAAGAATAATGCGGTTACTAAATCAAGCTGCTATTTTTTAAAGATAATGCTCTTACTATTACGGTTTTATTTGAGTTGAGAGTTTTGGTTACTATTACAGTTTCATTTTGAATTGAGAGTTTTGGATGCTGACTATTACCATTTCATTTATGAAACACAAATAGCATGCTAGTTACTGTATGGAAATGAAATTAAGCTCAGTCCTCGTCCATTGCTGTGTAAATTGGGTGAAGTCAAGGGGAAAAAATACCCTTGGGATCAACATAAATCAGTACCACTTGACACAGATCCAGTTTAAAAGTCACGCAAGTGGTCGTGGTTTTGGAGGAGTTTGTATAATTATTATGCAGTTCGTAGCTTGTGAACTTGGACAAAGTTTTGAGCTGATTATTCTGTGACTATCCCTTGGTTCAGTGAAACTACTTTGCACAGCTGTGCTCCCAACTCAACAGAGAGCAGAAACAATATTCGTTGGAAAATAAGCTCAGTCAGCCTTCCAACTTGACTGGGAACTTGCAGTCTTGAAAACAACAAAATGGATAATCACAGTGAGATTACAGAGTCCAGATTAACTGTATTACACAGTAGGGTGGCATGTCCTGAGTTTACTTACATGGCATAAGCACTGCGAATGCCAGCATTGTAGCCACTTACTGAGATCTTTGGTTTTAAATGTCAGCCATCGGGCCAGGTTTAAAATGAAGCAATTTCCTCAAAGGAATTAAGGTATATCGGGATAAGTGGAGGTGAGTTTAGGGCTTTTCTTTTAACTTTTGAATTTTGGAGGTCAAGAGCCAGAGATAATGAAGATAAAATTTCTCGAGTATTAAGCCAGGCTGTTTCATGCACTGTATGGTACAAAGTAACTTAGCAGTTTTAAATTGGTTTTTAGAAAGAAATTAATATGAAAGGAGATAGAAATGAAATTTACATCTCTACAAACAACTTTGCATAGCAAATTTAAGATTCTGGCAGTTTTCCTACAAACATCAAAAATTGGGAATTTTAAAGGAAACCGGACAGATCCTTAAACTATTGCATTGCTACCAGGTGTCTGTGATGTTATCAATAAATTAGGAAACTTTAAAAAAGGTACAATCAACCAAAGTGATGTTATTTTAGAATTACTTTCAGACAAAATTTCTTATTTAAAGATATTAAAAGTGTGCTGTTGTGTATTATACTTCATAAATTTTAGGTAAACCTGGCACATTAAGCTTGATTCATAAAAAGATATGGCTTCTGAATGTACAGATCTCAAGTATATTTCTAACCAGTCTTTACAAAATGTTAGTGCCTTTCTCTTAGGATTCCTAGCCAACAAAATTCCATTCATCAAATATGTATATTACAGAGGTACCTGGAAACATAATTTCTATCAGATTGTCAAAAGGGGTCTATAGTTCCCCAATGGTTAAAGAATCCTGATACAGTCAGAAGCTGTGGTGAGAGATTGATGATCATATATCATCATATACCCATTTAGCATAAAATCAGCTTCAGGCTCAAGTGTTAAGTTTTAAAATTCAGCAAATATTTATTGCACACCTACTCCATGCCAGGCATCCCGGAGGGTGCAAAGCAGTAGACCAAAGTTCCTGCCATTGTGAAAATTTATGTAAAGATATACTCAGCTACAAGTAGTTCACCAAGCGTGAGTTCATTTTATAGCACCTAGTACACTGATCCACCTTGTGGACTAAAACGCACACAGAGACTATGACCCTTAAAAAGTCCAGTAATTGATGTAATCATACAGTCTATTGTCACAATGATGTATAATATGGAAAATGAAATCAATTATAGGATTTACTATAATTGTAGGAGAGTTTCTTTGTTATCAGCATATTTTTGTTAACAATGAAACAAAATAACATCTTCTTAAAAAGATTTTTTTTTCTATAGTGCCTAAAATCTAGTTAAATTGGCTGTGTTGGAAAGGACAGCAAGAAAAGTTAAATATGTGGAAATGACATGGAAAGCACCTGCTTCTTCATTTTGTTTTAACCCACATCATTAGGAAATAATGGCTAGCCAGAGGAGAATGTTGTCCCTCCAAGAAAATGTTTACAAAATTGAAATTTTAAAGTACAGTTTAAATAATTGGAAGGCCTACCAGTGAAAGAATACATGAGACAAACAGAAGTCCGCATCACACACAACTGAGTTGGCAGCACAGTATCAGCTCTCCAAAGTGGCAGTGTATGTATCCATTTTTATACTTTGGGCATATTGTTGATACTATTAATTATTCCATTGAGAAAATAGCCACACTGGACAAGAGAAAGGGAGATAAATTAGATCTTCCATGCCCCCTTCTGTGAAGTGTATGGGTAAATGAATATGCTCTCTTGCCAGCCCAGCAGATAAAACTTGGTTCATCCTTAATCTTCAGCGGTTTACAATCCAGGTGAGGGTTAGGCTCATAAAATAAAAAAGTAACTTTTTTATTTAATGAAAAGGACATACGAAAACTAGGGGGAACAATTCATGATAGTATATGTAGTGTTATCACATTCTAGTTTTAGTAGTATAAAATAGTTATAGTTCTATTTGGAAATGTTTGTCTAGTACTATGCTCATTTTTCCATTTCATGAATACTTGACTTATTCTTGAATTGAAGTTACAGCTGGCTATACCATGTTTTTCTGACAACTCTGAACTTGATGATCTGTCATTGTGGGAAGGAAGGAAATAAATCTCTTTTTGTTCCTCAATCATTCAATGAGCAATATGTGATTGAGCCCCTGTTATGTACATATCCCATTGTGACAGGGTGTAGCAGAGAAAGTTCAGTCTTAATCTCTGCTCTTTAAAAATTTATAATATTTGGGGATAGGAAAGTAGGTACATGATTTATTTAGTAACAACTGATGACATTAAACTCTGCTGGAGAATTCTGTTTTCTGCAATGGTCCTTGTCTGGAAGTAGGAATGGAGCTTGATTCTGGACAGCTGAGGCAGGACTGGCAGATGAAGACAGAGGTGCAGACCGGTGGAGAGCTTGTCTAGCAGTTTCTGTGTGTCTCCTCCCCTATAGTTGACCTCTTGATTCACTGCAAAAAGAACTCTTGATTTTTCTTTTTATTTTCAAGTATTGATTGTCTAGAGATATCTCATCATAAGAAATTTAAAAAACCCCACAGAATTTCAAAGATGGGGAAAAGCTGTTATGATCACAATTTAACCCTTATTTAAAACACTTACTTATAAAGCAGTCAATGGAGAGTTCATCCCCACATACTTGCCTGGTTCGGGAATCAGAAACTTTACCTCTTTTGAAAGTCATTAGGACAACAAAAAAGACAATTTAATTGTAATTTTTAAAATTTTATTTAAATTTAATTTATCAATTACAGTTTACAAGTAGTATTATATTAATTTCAGGTGCACGCCCCAGTGGTTAGATATTATATAACTTATTTTTTACTTTTTCATGTTTAATAATTATCATAAAATATAGTCATTTGTTTAATAATTGAACAATAATGACTCTATAGAAATGCTTTACTCCAAGAAAGCCTTATGGGCACAATGATTTTATTGAATGATTGATTGATTTTTAATATATATATAATTTTTTTCAGAGAGGATGGGAGAGGGAGAGAGATTAAACATCAGTGATGAGAGAGAATCATTGATGGGACACCTCCTGGATGCCCCCAAAAGAAATGTCCAACTGGGGATAAGGGTGGGAAAGTTGACCTCTTTGGGATTTTGACTTATATTAAGCAATTTATAGGTTTTTTTTTATGTTCAGAATGCACTTGACAATCATGTTTAGAGAAGGTAAATTGCTGACATTTGCAAAACAAATACCCTTGTCAGACAAATAGAGACAGCTTTTCATGCCTCTCCTTTGAAAGCACCATAATGGCAACTTGACACTGTTAGCAGTAAGCTTATTGTGGCTACGAAGATATATATGTAAGTCAGTTTTTGCCCAGACCCAAAGGAATGCAAATAAGACCATTAATGCCATATAAACTTTTGGGCACTCCTCACCTATACCTGCTTAGGTTGGCCTAATATTAGAAGCTAAAATTTGTCAATTTAAAATTTTTGCCAAACAGTACTAATTTTAATACTATTTGCTTTCGATGAAAGCTGGATGGGTGATGGGTGGGGACAAAAAAACAGACATCTGTAATACTTCCAACAATAAAGGTAAAGTTTTAAAAAGAAAAAAAAAAATTAAAGCTGATGAATTTATTTCTGTTTTATGTAGGAGAAGCCCAGAATTTACCAACTTTCAAAATAATTGTGTACTAGTTTGAGTCACTCATGGCATTTGCAACAAGCCTTTATCTCTTAGTAGATGTGATGCAAGGCTTGTCTCACCTGTCTTTCCATGGCTGTCTCTGTGTTTATGTGCTGGGTGAGAACTTAAGTGCTTATGATGAACAACACAAAGAGCTAATTTGTTTTTGAAACTAAGTACTTACATTTTTAAGGTCATTTTGAATTAATGCATCATTAGGTCAGGAATGTATAATGGCCAGTTTAAGCTTTAGATTATGGCTCGAACTTGAGGGCACTCACATCTTCCACTGCTTTCTCCTTGAAACACCACTAATTCTTACTCAAAGTGGCTGGTTACCAGTTGTATGAAAAAATGTTTTGGGCAGAAACTTGATAAAGCAGGCATATATACAGGCATTTCAATAATGGATGTGCACAGGATGCTAATTTTATATGGGCCTTCACTTTCATTTGAAAATTTATTTTTCATTCTTTTTTTCCCTACTCTTTTTTTTCCTGTTTATCAGAGATAGTCATTAAAATATTTGAAAATTGTTTGTTCTCTGCTCAGCAATTTATTGTTCTACTTGCTCAAGGATGTCAAACAAGTCCATGTAATCAACATTTAGTAACCTGAGGAAATTGTTAGAATTCCCACCCCCAAGAGGTTAACAAACCATAGACAGTTATCGTATTTAGAATAAAAATGATTTTCATTGTGATATTATATTTCCCTTTGATCATTGAGTAATGCTTTGGGAAGCCTAGTGTTTATTCACAAATTTTAAAAGATTGTGGACATCCTGTGCCCAGATTCCAATCTGCTTCATCAATCCACTTTGTCAAAAACTTCTCAAATGGAATCTTTCATCCAGACAAACAAACATACCCAGGATTTCCCCTTGTTCGGGAATTCATTTTTACACATGCATCAATTCGACGGAAAAAACAGTTTTCGTCTTATTTCATTCTATTCAGGTGATTGTGGGGAGGCTGCTAGCTCTCTTCATCTAGGAAGTGCAGCAATCTGAGTCAACTTCCTCCCTCTCTGTTTTTATATTGTCCAGTGCTATGCTTCCTCATTGTACCAAAATAGAAATGGTTTGTTTTTGTGTCAAACTTGGAGACTGGCTATGGATTGCACTGGGTTAGAGTAAAGGATTTTTTTTTTTTTTAAAGCACATTCCACTTATCCCAGGGGAAAGAAAATAATGTCCTGGGGAAAAATATGAAACATAATAACATCTTTCCTCCTTAATTAAAATTTATCTTTCTGTTGTTAGAAGTGTCACTTACATTATCTTTTTCTAGTTTCACTTGATATTTGAAAGAATAAATTTATGACTTTTGCAATTATAGGTCTTCCCATGAAAGTGAAGAAGTGAACTTTAGTTTGCATATGCATGCAGTTTCCATTATAATTACACATAAACATGTATATATTTTGTTCTTGCAACTTACCATTTCACTTTACCAGATCATGCATGCCAGTAGATAACATGTTCTCGGTCTGTAGGATAATGCCGTTTGCTTGTTGAAGTTCATGTCATGATTGTGTGGGTAGTGCATACTCATTGTATTCCTTACCACAGAGATAATAAAATATGTAGAAAAGTGGGAAAATGACTCAGACGAGATCAAACTGGATACAATAATTTGGGAAGCTATATTTTGCATATTCCTGTATGTCTTGTGTAAGTTTTTATAACACCTTATAAAGCGGAATGAGAAACCTCTTCTGTCTTATGAAGAGAAATACTACCATAGAAAGATAGAAGTCAGATTATGTATAGAACAAAAGCATGGTTAAAAATGTAGCCCACATTGCTTACCTTAGTAATCAATGCAAATAGCATTATAATTAATATGACCATGAACCATCTGACAAGTCAGAAAGAAAATACATATTTGATCATCTGATAAACCATTTGAATGTCTACATATGAATCCAGGCCACATAAAAGTAGCCAATTCAAGCTAACAATAGGAAACTGCTGATAAAACCACAAATAAAAATTAGATTTTACAGTCTATGCTGATGTTTTCATTTACTTCAAATAAATATTTTATGTTTATCTGATAAGTATATTTATGTGAAATAAGTATTTTCTCCAGGTGGATGTGTATTTTTAAAAAAGAGTTTAAGATTAAAAGGGATTCTCGCTCTGGGCTGTTTTGCGCACACCTCGGCTGCAGGCTGATCCTGGCCTGGTCTGGATGTGAGGGAGGCAGCCAATCGATGGTCTCTCACAGCAGTATTTCTCTCTCCTGCCCCCTCCCCAGCCCCTTGCCCTCCACTCGTTCTCTCTCTCTTAAAAAAATATCAATGGAAAAAATATATACTCAGGTGAGGATTTAAAAAAAAAGGTAAATAGGATTCCCACTAAGAAAATCCATATTTTTAAGTAAAAAGCTTGCGAGCTTAATAGAACCTATTTTACATTCTAACGATCTCAATACAAAGAAGTATGGGAATATACATTTAAGAAGTTTGTAATCACTACTAGATTACAGGCTGTTCTTCAGAAAAAAAAATATTTTTACTATTTGTATGTGTGTCTGCATCCTCTTTTTGATAATTAAATCTTTTATGAAGTTGTACTCATACCTAATAAAGGTTTTTGTCATTGCAATTATTTAATTTAAAGTTTAAGATGGATATTAAACTTTAGATATAAACTGTTACCATTTTTTTTTAATATAGCAATACATGTATATGTATTTACCAACTAAACACCAACATTAATTTAGCTTAGGAATTAAATTCCTTGTTTATAGTGACTCCTACTGGAGAGTTAAAAACTAATTGTTTAACTCCTGAATAAATTAAAGCCATAATTCCTCCTTTCTTCTTCAGTGGATAATGGTAGCTTAGATAACCTCCTTTTCCTGATTTGACAAAAATTACTTTTCATTTATGTTTAAATACGAGAGAATAGACTTTAATATAAAGCATCAACAGAAATTATATTTTAAACACATACATGCTGCTCATGTCAGTTGTGTGTACTCCAAAAATTTGTGTGATTTGTTAGCTTCGTTTCGTAGTGAGCACATTACCGTGGTGCTATATTTTTATAATATTTTTACCTTTCAGTGGACTTCTGTTACCCAAGTCATTTTATGTGGAGATTGTTTTCCGACAGCTCTTAAAGGCACTTTGCATACAGGAAACTGAAGAGGAGGAACCAGGAAATGCTCTCTCATTTGCAATCCCCACTGCGATGCTGGACTAGGTGTCCTCCATTTATGCCTCAGACGTGCTTGCTGTGTTAAGATGAGGGAACTAAAACTTCCCTGTAGAGTAGCAAGTTGGTGATTTTCATATGGACAGGTCTGACCCTCAAGTTTAAGACCTTGGTATTTATAACTTTGCTCATATCCTGACTCCACTGTCTTAGTAACTTTGTGGTCTGTAGAATGTCATCTGAGGGTCTTTGTGCCTTTATTTTTTATCTTTAGTGTAGGAATGATACTATCTATTACCGAACACTGTTAGGAAGCTTAGACAAATTTAGGCAATTGCATGTTCCGTGAATTGCATATCATATACATGTACCAGTTAACTGTCTTATTTCCAAATTTTTTTGCTGGGGTAGATGTTTCCCCCAGGTAGTTATTTAATTAACAGGTTTGCTAGGTCCCATTATGTTATGTAATCACTGTATATTATGAATATCTTTGTTTTTGTTGTTCAGTCTGAAATTTAGCTAATTTAGCTATGCTAGGTAAAGGGGAGCAACATTATACAAGTAAGTAAATATTCTATGAAAAAGAAATTAGATGTTCAATGGCTTAAGCAGAGATATGTGTTTTTCAACTTCTACCACGTTATATTCTGGGGGGAAATGACATTCCTTCCATATTATCATTCGACTACTTTGTTGAGCGCCTGCCTTATTCTGGACAATGTGCAGGGTAAGTTTCTCTCTCTCTCTCTCTCTCTCTCTCTCTCTCTCTCTCTCTCTCTCTCCTCTCTCTCTCTCTCTCTCTGTGTGTGTGTGTGTGTTTATTGGGTATATTTTGACAGTGCAGTAACTGCATGATGTTACAGTCATTATTCAGAAAAAAAAAAAAAAAGGTAGAATTTACTTTAGTGAGATCTGTGTTTGGTAGTGAATAGTTCAGTTTTTTTCCCTGTAATAGTTTGGTGTCTTATTGCTTAACATGTATAAGATTGCCCCTACTTCACAATTAAAACATTTGTCTTTGCCCTAACCGGTTTGGCTCTGTGGATAGAGTATCGGCCTGCGGACTGAAGGATTCCAGGTTCAATTCCAGTCAAGGGCATGCATGTATCTTGGTTGCGGGCACATCCCCAGTAGGGGGTGTGCAGGAGGCAGCTGATCGATGTTTCTCTCTCATCGATATTTCTAACTCTATTCCTCTTCCTTCCTCTTTGTGGAAAATTGAATAAAATATATTAAAACACACACACACAAAAAAAACAACATTTATCTTTAGTCCTACTTTTAAATTTTATTCAAGGCAGAGTTCCCATCTCCTTAGCCATGCAATCAGGTCTTTGAGGGCAGGCCAAGTGTTGTATATGTCACTGAATCCTGTGCACTTCACTGGATGGACCAAGGTTCCTCACTCAAGTGGTGTGGAATTTGAATAGTTACTTGTTCTTAATGCAGTGGTTGCTTCATTCAGTCATTCGGCAAATTTCTGTTGAATATCCTTAGAGGTGATACTGTACACATGCATTATAGATTTCTGGTCAGATATTGCCCAAATTTCTTAAAACTCTAGGTATGTGTTCCCAATTTAAACTCAAATATATCTGTCAAGGACGACCTCCTCCTCCTCCTCCTCCTCCTCCTTCTTCTTCCTTCCTTCTTCCTTCTTCCTTCTTCCTTCTTCCTTCTTTCTTCTTTCTTCTTCTTCTTTTTTTGGAAAATCACAAAAGAACTATAAACTTTGAAGTACAGAAGAAGGTAGGAATAATGTGGATATATTTTAAGTGTCCAGAACTTCAAAAATATAGTTTTACTGGTAAGAATTTCCCCCCCTCAAAATTGACAAAAGTCGCACCTTACCACATCGCCTATGCTTACTGTCTGTCCTCCATGGTGTTTGTAAATAACCAGGAGTGAGAGTGCTGGCTTAATACTTGTGTGGCTACCCTCAGCCCTTATCATTTCAATGATAACCAGGGACTCTGCCTAGCTACTGCTAGGTAGGGAACTTGCCCAAATACACCCTAATTAAACAGACAACAGGCCGGGACAGGATCCCTTCAAATTGGTTGCTGTGATTAAGATGTCTTTTAAATTATCATGAAACATAGGGATTCATACGCATAACTTCAGTAGTTCTACTTCTGCTCTAACTCTCCACGCGTCACACTAAAACTTTATCATGGGTGATATTTCTGTCACAGAGAAAACTTCAAAGTCTGAGTTGCAGAAATGTCTCAGTTTACAAACCACTGACTTGTGCTCTGTGATTGAAACGTGCTCTAAGGTCATCAAACCAAAACCTGGATGGATGTCACCAGATGATATATTTAGTGTCTCTCCAGTTATAATGCATAGATCACCTTTCAAAGACGTGGATCTTTATGAATCATTGCATATTTGTACTTTTGAAATTTCATACTCATTTTCATTAGTTAATGAAACCTGGAAGCTTAATGCTCTTCTAGTCCCTTTTAAATTTTTGGAGTCCCATGTGCTGATTTGTCAGGGTTTAAAAATCTCTTTCACCTTTTCAGATTAAAAACATTTATTTATGCACATGTTAACAATATATTTAAAAACAATGAGAGCTTCAATTATTAAAATATTAATTGTAGCTCATTAAAGTATGAAAAATTTATACTTACATAATTAATAGAAAGACATTTATATGTTTTCAAAATATATAAGAAAGGCCTTTTATGTAGAGGAAGCAAAATGGTTGTTTATAAAAAATGGCTACAAAATCTTTCTAATAGTCTATCTATAAAAAGTTAGAGTCTAGACACAGGCTTCTAAATAAGGGAGTTTCTATAAGAATCAACTAAGGAACAACAATCAGAAAGGGAAAAACAACAACATATCTCTCTTTAAATTCCAGCCTCCTTTCGAAGTCTAGGTTTTTACCCGCTGTCCTCTAATAGGTGAGTGAGTATCTTGGCTTCATGTGTGAAACACTGAGGGTGGTTTAAAGGTTACAAATGTGATCCTGTCAGATTGACGACTAACTGTTCTAATGAGGAAAAAATCCTCAAAGCATGAAATTTGAATGAAATGTGTGATTATAATTCAAGTACTGTTTACACAAACCTCTGGGGACCTTCCGAATCAATGCAGAGCAAGTGAGTTAGACAAACCTCGGGGCCTTCGCTATATGAGTGTGTGTGCCGGGTGTGTGTGTGTTTACTTTAGAGTGTGGGGGAAACTTTCCACTATTAGCCAAGGCTTTGCTCTTCAGAACCGACACCACAATCCCTCCCTGCTTATGAATACCGTCTGTGTTTTGTTCCCATGTTGAGTTGTAAGGAAATAGGTGCTTTGAATTATTAAAGTTGATTCTTGGGAATAGATGTATGCTCCGGTGGCATTTACTTCGGCATATGCAAATGATTTAGTTTCATTTGGGATCAATTCCCAGAGGC
>PVJC01003773.1:0-22500 GCA_004026665.1 Murina feae | reverse complement strand
TTGCTCTCTCTGTGTACTTTGAACTTACATTTGGATTGATCTGAATCAGAGGGTGATAGTTGGGCCAAAAGGGAGCGATCAGAGCTTTCAAGAAGGCCCAGTTCAGCTGTAGGGATTGGCGCACAGGAATTAAACATGTGTATGTGGCGGTATATGCAGGAGTACATACATGTGCCGATGGGTGCATCCCAGTTAGCTCTAACTGATTATATACTGGAATGCACACGAGTGTTTGAAGGTATAATATGGTTTAGGAGAATTAATAATTCAAGAAGCCAATTTTGTGAATGGGCAACTGCTGAAGTAAAATCGTAGACTTTTATTTTGAAAAGTGGGAGTAGAGCATCAAAAGTTCATAAAACTGTCCTGTTTTTACCTTTTTTGAGAACGAGAACATAGTGTGTAATTACAAGAATCGTTAAGTGTGGTAAGGGAAATATAATTTTAAATGAAATGCCTTATGTGTGAGCTGATCAAATGAAGTGGTTAAATTTATAAACATCAATATTAGGATTATGTAACTTTTTAAAAACAGTGCCTAATTTGCAGTTGGTAGTTACTCACATGTAGTTCTTAAGACTTTTGCCTATTATCTTTTTGACATTCCTTACAAAACATAGTCAGCACCTTTAAGTTTAAAACACTGTTAATGAAAATTTTGTGAGTGATTCCATCATAGTAAGAAAAAGTGTCTTGAAAGCAGTAAAATAGTTTCAGGGATTATAAGACCCTTGTGCATTATAAGAGAATTACAATGTATATAACTTTCCATGGTTTTTATATTTACAAACTGCCAGTGGTATAATTTTTATATGTTAATTGTTGATGTTACATCTTAAATATCTTAACTCACAAAATTTTAGTTTATGTTTTGGACGTTTTAACTCCCTTTTAGCCAAAAGGGATTTTTAAAAATACGTGTTCCATCCCCACAGCTTGCCAGTTGCCTCTACCATAAGAAAATGCTGAATATGACATCATATCACTAATATGCCCTCTCAGTTGCCAAATATTTTGGTTGTTAGATTTTTTTTTTTTTTTTTTTTGAGAGGATGGTACTCATAAAATCAAGATCGCTCTGTCACAGGAAATGTATTTATAGGAACTGTTTTAAGGCGTTTATTAAAAACAAATCTGGTGATGTGTATCTCTATTGATTCAAACACTAGAAAGAGGCAAATTGTACATACATTATCGTTAGAAAAAATAGCCGCCTGGAGCAGGAGCAGAAAGCTTTTGAAACCACGGATGCTCACCAGTTCTCCATCTCAGCTTTCTGAAACAGACAGCAAAGTCCAGTCCTTGGATGGGGCCAGTTCTATACCATTTTTTAAAAATGCTTTCATGCATACACTAGAGAAGCAGATTTTTGTTTATTCTACAGTGTGTATTGTACTGGCTCTAATTCTGTATTCAGCGGCTTTTGATTTGGTGCCAGACATCTTGCGGAGATTGTGTATGCCATGCGTTAATTGTTCAAAATGCCTATGGAAGAAACTTTACATTTTCTGAGTCTCATTTGTTGTTTTGTGACCGGGCATCTATGTGTTTCTGTGTATATGTGCACGTCTGACCAATGTGTGTTTTAACCTATGTTTTTGGAGTTAACTGTGATCAGCTATTTGTTACACAAGCTTTCCTCTGAAGGCAACACAGTGCTGAATTCCTCCCTTTTTTCCCAGTGACAAGTCAATTACTTGTTTAAATTCAGTTTGAACTCTCTGAACTGAGAGAGGCCAGAGGAAGCAGGTTTTCCCTGGGAATAAACAAAAGAAGAAGAATGTAAAATCATTTCAAAACACTGAGATTTCAGGTTGTGGGAAGAGTACAATTAAGCATTACAACAGTTATGATTTTTTCCCTTTGAACTGGCAACTATAGGGTTTGTAAAATCAGTTTCCGTCTAACTTTTTATAGAAATAATATAATCAATGATATTTTATGACAAAGGGAAACGTGAATTCTCTATTATCTTAAGTTATAAAGTGTTTCCATGGTCCTATCCCACGACAAATTGTTGTCTCCTTTCTGTGAAATACTGAAGTATGGTCTTCATGAAGCCTAAACCTATAAAAATCCGAACATGAGAGCTGTCGAAGACTCCCTATTGAATATAAACGACAATGTATTTTTAAAAAGCTTTTTTTCTGAGGTGTTAGTTAATGAACTTGATCACATCAATTTTATGATTTCTTTTCTCGGTGGATTGATTAGAGGTTTAAATACAAATGAATCTCATTCTCAGGTAAATAAAAAAATGGAAAGCATTGCCTCTTAACTATGAGACAGGTTTTTTTTGCACAGAAAACCAGGGTTTTTTTTAAGTGTTAGGAGTATAAGCTTCTATGCAACTGTGCTGCTGTCAGTCCTCATTCAGGCCAGAAACAGATATTACCTGACTCACAGTAAGTATGGCCCTGGCTCTAAATGTTTATTTTTACAACTGCTTACATCTTCTTATTCATTGGATAAGAATTTTAATAAGTAATTATTTGGTCAAATTTCACATATCTAAAAATAGAGCAATTCCACAAAGATAAATTTATGGCAAATGAAATTGAAAACAAAAGTGGCGAAATTTCCTCCTAATGGTAATCTAAGATCACATCATCAGCTCTCCTCGCCAGCATGTGCATGTGTTAAACCATATAGAGAAACCTATAATTATTGTAATTGCTCTTTTTGCTTTATACTAACAAGCTTCAAACCATGTTTCAAACTAGTTGTTTTGAAATAGTTATTTGTCAAGTCATCAAATCTCAGAAAGTAAATGGTAATGAGCTTCTCATGTTTATATTCTGACTGTTGGTCATATTTGTGCAGCTTTTCAGCTCCATAAAGTTTAGAGATGGAAGTGGATGTTTATCTCTGATATCAGGGTCAAAATAAAACATTTTCATGGTTCCTGCTTAAGATGAAAAATAGGAACTTTTTAATATTAAAATCTCTCAGCTGGGAATTAGAAGAAAGTTTTCCTATGGATGACAACTTCAGTGTGTCACCTACATTTTTTAAAGCTAAAAATCAGGGTATGCGGTGTTTAGCCTTTTTTCATATACCACAGGAAGTGCTAACAAAAAAAGCTTAATATTTAAATAATGCCAGTAATCGTATTTTCTGCTACATTCTTTGCAAACCTCACAGTTGGTTCCGGGAGCCTCATGCAGGTAGCCGTGGGTTTTAAAGTTTTCAGTATTGTGTTAACTATGCAAATTGCATTAATATTTTAAAGTATTTCATATACTTACTATTTTAAGAACCATGATTTTAAATTAAAGCAGCTGATATAAATACATTACTTTTTAAAATTATTGATTAGCTGCTATAACAGGCAAGCATTTGCTTAGGTCACAAACTAATATAATTTTTCAATTCCCCACTGATTCAAGAAAACAAAGCATATCAAATTAAGAATATGCAGGAAAAACTTCTTTTAAGTGAGCTTACTTTTTGGTATCCTTGACATATAAAGCATTTTCAAATAACAATGAAAATTATATTTTTCTCCTCTGTGCTTGTTTGCTTCAAACAAAATTATGTTGATTTTATTCTTTAGGTTAAAGCTGGTTAAAATTCACCAGATGCTTGATCTTGATATTGTGACTACATTTTGTTATCTGCCTCAGATTAAATTTCCAAAATCCCTGCATGAGACTCACAGATGCCAGTGTGAACATTTCTCTGAGGCTAATTTCTTGGGAAGAAAATGTGGATCAGTTACATGTTTGGTTAATTTTATTTAATCCCTAGTTTCTAGTATGTCTGAACATTTTGAATATAGAGTTGATAATTAATAAGCATCCGTATAGCGCTAGATGATGGCATTGTTTCAGAAATGAGGAAGGACGTGGGAACATGGGAAAGAGGGTAGAGAAGAAAAGTGGCCAGGAAGAGAGATCTAATGGCTGGTGCAGTCTTTCAATACCTTTCCAAATGATCTACAGGAAATTGTGCTGAAGAATTGTTTGTTTCCTGTTCCCCTATAAATGTGGTTTGCATTACACTCCCTATTTGTTTTGTTTTCACTAAAATTTCAATACCACCACAGGGGCTTGAGAATTACTGGTTTCTTCCTTATGTCTTATTTTTAAATGGCTTGTATCATAGTTGGATTTTAGACGTTGTCATATTTCATTACTATGGATGTTGTGCGAATGTGTTTCCAAGCCAATGTGAAACTTCTGTCACTGTGGTGCCACTAAGGGGAGAAATGTCTTAGTGTTATTTCTTTATAATCAGCATGCAGGCCATTCCTATGGTCAGCAACCTGCCTCATGAGATTCTTTAAGAAAATATATGATTTTCTAACTCAGTGAAAATACAGATTTTTATATGTTAATGCGGCAATTTTAAAAGTTGTTAGAATTCAGATTTAACCTTTATCTTGAGAAGAAAATGCAGTGGAGACATACTTGCTCCCCCACTTCAAACCTAAATATGCAGGTCTTGTCACTGAGAACTTCATGTCAGACACATGGAAGGTAACCAGGCTTTCCCCCATTTTTCTCCAATACTATTAGAGTTACAGAAAAGTTCATTTTCACAGTCAGTGTAATTTAAAGGTACTTTTAGATTTAAGTCTTTCAGAGTTTGTATATATTTGATTGGGTTTAAGTCAGCCCTTATTACTTAAGATATTTCTCTAAATTGGCATAAGGTAAAGTTATTGTGGTAAACAGTATTGATTAAGAAAAAAATAAGATTTGGAGCTCTGTGTATTTATAAAATATTTATAATCTATTTAAGAGATCATTATAGTCCTTTTAAAAAGCAGTTATTCGTATAATAGGAAACACAGATAAATAGTGACAAATCTGAAAGAGACATTTCCATAAAGTAACCACATTTTGAAGTATGAAGTCATCTGCAGAGAAGTTTTGCATGGAATTTTCAGCAAACTTCCTTCATTGGAGGGTTAACATTTTAGAACCTGTAATAAACTATGTGGCATATTGTTATATCATCTTGTGCATATAGATATCAATTGTTCTTCCAGTTGAAGTTAATTGCTTTAGTGGTAAAAAACGCAAACTTTGGGAGACTTTACTTTTTGCAGTGCTAAAGATTCATGGCTTATACCACAGCCTCTTATTAATAGATGTATTTATGTTCTGAGTAGAAAATAAAAATTCACATTTCTGATATTTTTGTCTTTAAATTCCATGTTTCTTCAAGTCTATACCTAGTTTTCTTTAGATTCTTATTTCTTAAAGAAATCTGTGCATGCTAATCAGGGCATTTTATTCAGTGACTTAAAAGGAACACTGCACCTATCACATTTATTTTGGCATAGTATACTGTTTTAAAGGTAGTCCACCCCCAAGCTGGGATAAAGAGAGGCTTCAAACACCTGAAAAGTCAGAGGCGGGAGTAATGTAGATGTTGGTCTAATTTTATACTCCACCGAAAAAATGCAGGCATCCTCCAGGGACCCAGAAGGCTGTGCTTTCCTAGAGACCAAATTACTCTCTTTGAGAGAGGGCACATTGAGGTAATTGGTGGGACAGGGTGGGGAGTTGAATTCCGGCTGACCTGAAAATGAATAGGGAATGTTAAGAGTGGAGGCTAACACTTAACTTGGCTTTTTCACCTCCACAAACCTGGGGGTGAGAATTATAGAGTACCGAATGGCTGCACCAATAATGATCCTGTTCAAGTGGGAACTGCAGTGTTGGGTAAAACTCTCACACCATTTTCAAAATAGTTGATGCATTTACCAGCCACAGTCCTATTACTGCAGCCCCAATAAAGTGGGTCCACAGGATGGAAACACGGCCTTGTTTTTGTTTGCCCTCTAGTGAGTGTGTCTTGGATTCTCACCTCTTCAGTTACCATTTGAAAAGGTTCAGAATGACTGACATTCTGGAGACACTGGAATTCCATCTCTAAGAAAGGAAGCAAAAAGTGGAAGCATCCATACTCCCTTTCCCCCAGGATATGCGTGCTTCTTTTTTAAGAAGAATAATGCTGTATTACTCAATAGCTTTTCTAACGAATAAAACAAATTAAATTGATGTTTCATGCATATTTAAACCCCATCCAGTTAAGTACTGACATGATTAAAATAATCAAATGTATTACTTAAAAAATTAAAAAGGATAAATTCTGTACCCCATTATTTTATTGACTTTTCAATATAAATTGCAGAAATGTTTACATTCCTAATGGCATTATTAAGCTAAACTGACAAATCAGAGGAAAAAAGTTGATTGCCCAGCACATTATTATTTCTGCACCTGTTTTTCCAATTCAGAAGTGGAGGCTCAGCATACAGGAGCAGGGTGGGTGCTGCTTTCTGAGGCTTCCTTTGTGTGATGTGGGGGTTGGGATAAATGTCTAACAAGTGTAGTTTCACTTTGTAGTGCCTTTTTGTGTGTTGATACGATTAAAAGACTACGATGTTTTTCATGTCGCTTTGAAATTAATATGCAAATAATAGGGGAGGGAAGGGCTCTCCTATACCAGCTTCACCAGGCTTTCTCAGGGAGGATGAGGGGATAGCAGCCTTTTAGAGAAGTTGTTTAGGGAGAAACAGCGCCAACTTTGATTTCTACCCTATGACTCTGTAAGGGGGTAAAACAAGGGAAGTCAGAGGACATATCAAATTAATTTAGTTAGGTGGGCAGACCTGGGATGAAAATAGGTTGTTAATTTCTGGTTATTTATTGGTCGGGAGGTTGGTAGAATGTCAGTAGATTTTTAAAACAATAATGTAAGTTGTGTAACGTTGCCAGCGCTTTGGGTTGAGATTGTGCTTCTTTCTTTAGTTTATTTCCTCGTCTTAATCACACAATATCATTTTTCAAACATGTGAGCCCTGTTTCTTCCTGTGGCATAGATTGGCAATGATTAAGATTCTTCTAGAATTTCTTGGGTGTTCATTGTCCACAATTAATTTCACACATAGAAACCTAAACTTTCTACAGCCAATGGAATAAATATAACCCTTTTTTTTTTTTGCCTTTATTTTAAAGATTCTTTAAGAATGTGATTAAATTCTTCAAAATGTAATGACAACAGTTTTGGATTGAGAGGGGGAGAAAAGTGTCTTTATTTCATCCCATCAAACTGATAGGTTGAGTTTGCAAAGAAGTGGGTAAAATGTCATTATTTCCTGGAAGATGCCACTTAAAACTACTCATATGAGTTTAAATTTTGTTCTGTGTAATAATTGAAATTCCTAGACTTTAATAACACTTAATATGTAGCATGGATCCCACTTAATCTCCCCCCAGGCTTTGCAGCAAAATGTTTACATAAATGAACTCTCAATTTTGATATCAACTATTTAACTCCGTCTTTCCAGAGTTAATGCTATTTCCATAATTAAACATGTTCCACAGTCAGTTCCATTGGAGGATATCTTAAAAATGATCTTTTCTGTTCTTATAAGCCATCTGTTGACTAGGTCAGCAAAGAAATGGGGCCTGATTTTATTGTAAAGCAAATAACTTATTACTCTATTATTGTATTAGACATCCAGCTTCAGGGGGAGAAGATAAAATCCCAGCATATTTTCATTTTGTTACATTTGCAGCAGAAATGTGTGTGCTCAAATTCGTTATTTTCCACTCTTGACAGCTGTGAGATTTAAAATGATCACAGCTGCTGTGACTTAAAATTGATTTTCCTATTAACACCTGAGCGAAAGACCTGTGCTGTATTAAAAACTTAAATAAGGTAACTGTAAAATGAGATATGTTGATGTAAATCTGATAATCCTACTTCCCAGAGGTCGCAAAGTGCAGCAAACCTCTTGGATGCTTTCAGGGAGTGGAGCTAAAACTGCTGGAAATACAATGCATGCTTGCTAAATGCCTTTACCTTTTAAAGAATGCATGTAATAAGGAGATCCTCTTGGCCCAAAATTATATTGTCAATTTTGCTAATAAAAGCTTTATGATTCAGTTTACTTCATTATCCCAAAAAGGTGACTTATGTGAATCATTGCGATATTCTAACCTAAACATTTTTACCTTTCAGATATGACTTTGAGAAATGCGAAACCATACTAGATTGTTCCTTTCGGAGAAAGTTTTGGTTTTATGGCTCTTTTCCTCCATCGTTTTTAGATGATGAAAAAAGAAAAACAGGTGAAAAAGGCAAAACCAATTATGCCCACATAGTTTTAGGCTAGCATTTGTCTTTGAAATCTTTAATACATTTTTAATCTTCCCTTTTCTGATCCATTTATCTCTAACCTGTTTTAGAGTTAGATGGTAGTTCCTGCATTTGGCTGATCTATTTCCATGTTGACCTTCTCAGGATAATCAGTGTTGGGATCTTGAATGTGGCAATATATTACCTACCTAGCAGTACAACCAATCCAACAAAACTTACTTACATTCAGATATGGAGACAGTTTTATAATCTCAAGTAGATGATGTAGTATATAAAATATACATACATACATACATACATACATACATAAATATACATACATAAATATACATAAATGGCCTGATGTAGAATTATTTATAGATAATAGTGCCTTCACAGATGTAATGTCAGTAGGGAGTTATGTAGATTGAGCTCTTTGGCTGGTCCTAGGCTTTTTACCTGTGTAACTCAATCAGAATTGAAAGCATGACAGATTTTATGATGATAAATGTATGGCTGGATGGGAGAAAGTATGGATGGGTGGGTGGGTAGATGGATAGATGACATAACTAGACAGTAATAGATAATGCTAGTTATTTATTACTCAAAACTTGATTATTCATCAAAAATTTACATACAATGTATTATTTTGATTATTGCATATAGTTTAGAATTAGTTAATTGAAAATAAACATTTTCCATCACATCATCATAGGGTTCCAAAAGTTCCAGAATGAACAAAGATGCCAATTTTCAAGTTGTAAGCAAAAGTGTCAAAATATCATGTACTAAGTGATCACGTGTATAAATGGATATTTTCTTGTTTGGCTGAAGAAACACACTGGTAGAGGTGTCCATTATTTGTGTGAAGAAATCAAAGTGAATATTTGTCTCTGGCCTACACTAATTACATATATTTTTAGAACAGTGGTGCCCCCTGGGAAAACTTTTGATTGTCACAACTGCAAGAGTAGGGTGAGATTTGGCCTCTGGCATTTAGTAGATAGAAGCTAGGGATGCTATTCATTTTCCTACAGTGCACAGGTCAGCCTTCACGAGGGCTGAGGTTAAGAAGTTCCTCTTCAGAAGTAATATGCCTGAACCTTAGTTCCCAGCGCGGTGAGCCACCTTAGGAAAGGGAGCAGCTTGTTTTCCTCCCTCCTCACGCCTCCCCTCCCTTTCCCTTCTCTTCTCTTCACAATTTTCTTGCTCCCTCCCCTCACCCACCTCTTCAGGTACAGAACACTGTAGTTTTGTCCAGGATTCCCACCATTTACCATGGAAATGTGAGGTTTTATTTAAAGTGTTATAAATATAGTACATTATTTATGACCCAATTGGAATGGCTTTAGAGCAGCTGTTATGTTGAGAATATGTTGAGTCAGTAATGTACATTTCTCCATACCCTAAATACATATTTATATTTTACCTTTCAAATATCTTGAACTCTCTCCCACTGTAACTGTTGGTTTATCAGAATCATTCTAAAAGGAAAAAGCTTATTAGCACTAATTTTTTTTTCTGTAGGCTATAGAGACAAAATGAAATAAATTAGCATAAAGAAGCTTGCTAATTACATTTGAGTATTTTGGGCATTAAGGACATAGTTTGCATTGTCATTAAGCATATCCTCTACACCAAGAAGGATTGAAGATTAAAACCAACACTAAAGGCTCTCTTTTCAGCTCTCCCAGTTATGCACCTTCTTTCTCCATCCACCACTGGGGATCTCACTTCCTGCCGCTGCTGCGCTTGCCATCCATGTTGGGTAATTCTTGGCAGTGATTTGTAAGTGATTTTGAAACCTCCATTGCCTTCCCTGGCACCCCCGTGGAGGAAGGTGGCAGTGTCTGGTGGCAGAGTCTTACACCTGCCAACTCGTAGAACCCAGAAGCACACCTCATTTCTTAGACGCCCCGCTTTGGCAGAGCTGTCGAGTCTGACCGCAACCAGCATCCTCTTCAGTTTCCTCCTTGTGCCATGTACGTTTCTCCAAGGCTCAGTCAGGTTAGAGATGGCAGCTCTGATTTGAAGTCCACTTGGACTACAGATATGCTTTCCTTTACTGTTTAGCCCATTGGCCGTAATATTTCAATCCCGTCCCACAAATATCCTCAGAACCTGCACTGGGAGTCTTCCTGTTTCCCTGGCCAGCTTGCTGCCACACAGTTCTAGTGAACGCACACCTTTGCCTTTAGGGTTTCCTATGCTCCTCACAAAGGGAGCCATAGTATTAGATTGCTCTATGTTGGCATTTGTTTTTGTTTCCCGTGTTTTAATTGTACAGGGTTATCTGTACTCAAAGTGAGCAACTAAGGAGGAAAATTATAAATGTGTGTGTGTATGTGTGTGTGTGCGCCAGGCATAATAAAGATTGCCATTTTTGATGCTAATTTTATTGATTTGAGTATTTCTGTTTCTGGGAGATGATAATATATTTTTAATTGCAAATTTAAATCAAAGCTCTTGGAGGAAGAATTGACCTTATTTAATTTTTTTTAATTGATTTCAGAGGGGAAGGGAGAGAGAGATAGAAACATCAATGAGAATCATTGATTGGTTGCCTTCTGCACGCCCCCCATTAGGGATTGAGTCTGCATCTCAGGCATGTGCCCTGACTAGGAATCAAATCTTGACCTCCTACTTCACAGGTCAATGCCCAACCACTGAGCCACACCACGGGCAACCTTATTTCAGTTTTGATCTCTTAAGAATACTCTTATTCTATACCGTCCCAGTATCATATTCTGAATAATTTTAGAATAAGAACTTGCTTACACATTGTTTTTAGAATGTGCTTCAAGAAGCCTGCTTGTATGGAATTTGTTGGAATTTACAGAGTTTGAAATCAATCTTATTGGGACTTTCTTTAATTATTAGGAAAGTGGTTTATAGCCAAAATAAATCTTGCAGTAAATATTTTATTATAGTAATAGTCAATATTCAATGAAACATACTTTTAAGTGTCAGTACTTTTCAAATACCTTCTAATTTCATTCTTACTGTACCCCAGTAAGATAGATGGTCCAAATGTGTCATGTCATTTGCAGTCTAGGACTGTGCATTTCAAGGGGGTAGCCGGCAGCCACATGTGGCTCTTACCATCACATGTAAATTAATTAAAAGAACATTTTTTAAATTTAGTTCCTCAGTCATACTGTGTGCTCAGTAGTCACGTGTGGTATCACCTGTACAGATACACACATTTATATCCTTGTTCTGTTGGACAGTGCTCTCTGGGAAATGGAAGCATGGGGTTCAATCACTTGCTCAAGATCTCATGCGTTATAACAGAACTAGAGTCCCTTCTATTGTGTATTTAAATATATTGTTGACTTTTATAGCTTTATAGCCAGCAGACATCTGAGGTAAGAATTGATACTTTAATGCTGCCTAGCATTTTAATGATTGCTTATGTGATATGTGTCCACCTCTCTTTTATTAAATTAAAAGCTGGATTTAGGCACACTTTTCAAAGTTAGCCATTTGTCCACAGCGAAGGCTGCATCACTTTCTCTACATCAGCCTGAGATCCTCCCGAGAGGGACCGAGTCTTGGTGTATCTTTACTTTACACACTTGCCAACATATTGTGGACAACCAGGAAATGTTAATGCAGCCAAATGAATGAGTCACACATCCCCTCTTCATGCATACACCTATGCATGCAGCTATTTAAGTCCCTGCAGTAGGATGCTCCCTGAGGGCTGGCACCACAGCATTTAGAGAGCTTCATGCCGTTGCTCTGGGTGTCCTAGTAAAAAGTAGTATTTCAGTTTATAAAACAAAAATAATTTGTTACTCACATAATTCAAATACCTCTTCAAAATAAATGAAGAAGTCTGTACATCTTTTTGTTAACCACTCATTAGTCCCTCGCCTGATTGTATTATTTTGAAATTCTTTACATCTTCTAACAAGCTTTGAAATATTTAGAAAACAAACGTTACTGTCTCTCTTCTACTCAAATGTTAGCTCAACAATATGCATGGAGAGGCGTTCAAATAATATTTGTTGAATTAAATCAATAAGTACAGAAATGTTTATTAATGTCATGTTTCTCAAGGTTCCTCCTACCCAAAATAGCCTTAAAGGACATTACTGGTAAAATGAATAAGAATACATATATCTTTTCATTCTTTGTACTGTTAGGTGTAGATTTGTGCCTGGTGAATGTTGATGGTGCTGATGGTCATTTCCATTCATAGGTACACACTCTAAAGCGTATCAGTTATTTTTCAGTTACAACTATGGATGGCAGCGGATGAAGGGAATGAGTGTGTTTGTGCCATGTACCTATATTAGTTTAATAGGTATGATTATTGCAGCATTCTCCCCACCATCCTCTTATTGGGAGCAAAAGGAGCCTACGGTCCTGGCAGATGCCTTCTCCTTGGGCTTCTAATGGTATATGCAAACCATCATTTCTCTGGGTAGTAATTATGGTGTTAAGAGGCATTTGTGTTGTGCACTCTTTTAGCTTGTGCCATGTTTAGTTCCTGTTATGCAAATACTGCTTTAAACTTAGAAATGCCAATTTGCATTAATATTTTGGTTTCATATAGCTAGCTAGTGCATTTCACAAACAAGTGCATTTTAATGAGTACTGGCAGAATGTAAAAAAAAACACGTTATTCATTAAATTCTATTGTAGAAAATGCAGTGGTTGGTTGCCAAAAATCATTAAGACAAAATATAATGTGTGGTGAGGCCACAAAGATATTCCTTTTAACCCTCATGGCATTCCATGCTATCACATCCAGTGCTCTCCAGGCATTGAAGGTCGGGGTTATTGCTGTAAAATAGAAGCCAGTGTACCATTGACATTTGGGTGTATTTAAAAATGTAAACATATTTTACTTTTTGACATTTGCCATGGGGAATTTGCATAAGGGAATCCACCTCTGAGTTAATGTGGAGGACTTTAAAAGTCATAAACACTAACTTGTAAAAGCACTGTATTCCTGTGCTTTACATTTTTGACGTTAAATCCTGAAAGGGGGGTTTGGTGTCTTACGACATTTTTCCTTCCTGAAATTTTTTATTAGAATTGTGGGCATAACATTTCTTGATGGGCAGTGTTGTAGGTAGGAAAATAAAACTTTGGCAAACAGGTCTTTAGAACTGAGCTATTTCACTCCATGGGCTTTAAGGCTGTTGTCCGGGTTGTCGTGGCTTATGGTTCCTGATCATAATGAGCTTGTTTGGTGGTGCGATTGCAGTTGTGCTTTCCCCCCTAGTCTTCAGCTCACTTTTCCCAGAAGGAGAGTTCCAAGCCTTTGAAAATTCTCATGATTTTGCAAATCCTCTCTATTTTTGTCTAGAATACAGGGAAGTTAAAACTGTGGCTGGTATGATGCCATGTTTTGAATCCAATTTTAAAGCAACCCTTTGCAACCCAGGGAGCGAAGCTGGCATCCTTGTATCTGTAATGAAGATAATTATACCTGCAAGGTGACATCACTAGCGAAGTAACGAATGCGCTTGGAAACGGAGTCTCCGGTCTCCTCTGCATTATGTGGGCCACTTTTGGCATTTAACACCAGACACCTCTTTCATGCTTGTCGTTTGAGAAGTTGCTTTCAGATGAACTTACTAAAGCTGACTGACACGGGGTTAAATTAATTCTTTTCTTTATTACTCAAAGTGATACAGACCTTTCTTGGACTAATGTAGCTTAATTAGTGGTCAATTAAAACTGAACATTGCTGAATTGAAGTTCTTTGATCAAATTCCCTGGCATCGATTCTCTTTCTTTAACTAGCCACCATCTTGAATTCATTTGGAATCAGTAGTATAAACAAGTTTAAAACTGGTTCTTTTATAAGAAAGTCAGCAGGCTTGTATAGCTGTGGTTTCTTTTCTTTTCTTTTCTTTTCTTTTTTCTTTCTTTCTTTTTTTTACTTTCTGGAGGCGGCAATTCAAAGGCATAAATGAAAACAATACTACACCCTGAAAAAAGTACGTTTTTAAAAGTAACACTAGGAGAGTCAGAAAACAGTCAGTAACCCACCTATTTATTCCAGACACCAGGTAAATTTCCCAATTTTGGTGGTTAATGTTGTTGTTACATAGAAGGTGAAAACTCCCCACCCTCACAGAGTCCACAGTAAAAAAAAATGAAACAACCAAACACCCAAACATCTTTCTGGTGGTTGGCAGAAAGATGGGACAGGCACAACATATATACAGAGGTTTAACCCAATTACCTCTAAATTCATTTTTTATTACACTTGGGGAAATATTTCACCT
Source organism: Murina feae (assembly GCA_004026665.1). Classification (NCBI taxonomy): domain Eukaryota; kingdom Metazoa; phylum Chordata; class Mammalia; order Chiroptera; family Vespertilionidae; genus Murina; species Murina feae. The sequence goes on along the minus strand of PVJC01003773.1, from coordinate 8,149 downwards.
CTGTGCCTTTGGGGCGGGAGTGAGAAATTACTTAAATTGACTTGTTGATTTCACCTTTTTTTTTTTTTTTAGGACACTATTGCATCAATATCAGAACTAACCATATAGATTACTAGGTAGAAACGCATTGCTTTGCTTAGGATCCTGTGTTGTTAAAAAAAGAGAAAGAAAAGAGGGGTGTGGGGAAATGAGAAAATGGGACAGAGAGAATCATGAAATATTTCTGAATAGATTAGTCTCTTCCTTTTATACAGTCACATGTCTTAATATTTAAAGTATATATGCCATTCTTGTCGAAACATCCATTGTTACCCTTCAGTAATCTCTGTTTTTTAAAGCTTAACAACCTAAAAATACCCTAGCTGGCATTCAGTCAATGCTGTATGTTTTAAAGTATTAATTAAAACTGCCATTTTTGTGCTGGGAACACAAGTACTAGATTGGGTTTCAACAAATCATTGGCTTAGTCTGTAATGCTTTTGTGACTTCAGACATTTTCAGAGTTCAAAAAGGACATTTTGGAAGTGACCATGTAGCCCCCCCCCCCCAATAAATGACAAAATCTTTTTTTAGTTTTCATTACTTCTATCCCCAAATTCTAGTTATAAACCGTAATTAAAATAAAAATGTTATCACTTCACAGAAAGAGAAATTGTTTATAGTCAACGTGCCTTTCAGCTTTCTCTCCTGCCTTCTCCCTGAAGGGCTGATTAGAATGTAATAATTGAGGATGATAGCGGGAGGAAGACGACAATTCCATTTAATTAAAGATAATTTATTTTACTTTAAATTGGTGATGCCCCATATGAACAAGAGTAGATTTAGCAGATAGATTTATTAATGGGTGCTGACATCTCAGTTGACATAAAAAGCAAACATTTTCTTTCCTCCCTGTTTTCATTGTGTCTCAGCACCTGAAATTGCTGTTACCCGACTTCCCTTCTTGCTTTATAGAGCTGCAGACTTTTCCACAAAATATGCAGTTATTGGTTTATCAGTGAAACCAACGTGATGCCCTCTGAGGTACAAACCAGGTCAGGAGCGCGAAAGGCTGCTCAGAGCCTCAAGACTAACACTGACTTCTCCCGTGGCATTTCCCTGCCCGAGCTTTCTAGACCGAGTGCATGGGTTCCAGGGCAGCCTCAGCATTTGAATGAGGGTCAGAGATGTTCTCTGGTCGGGGCAAAGCACTTGCGTGACTGCTCCATTAAAGGAACAGGTATCCTGGACGTCATGGATGATGAACAGTGCCACAAAGATGTCGCTTGCACTGCTCAGGTTCATTTCTCACAAGGCTTTGTATAAAAATTAAGGCCCTTGTGTAATAACTTTGTCTTGTGCAGTTGCAAACAGATCCTGGAAACTAGGGAACTTTTTTAAAGTTAGAGAGTGGGTTCAAAATGCATAAAATTGTTTTCATGTAGTCTTCTCAGGCTGTGATTGTTTTTAAGTGGTTTTATAGCAAAATCGTGTTTATAATTCTACAAATCCCAAGGCACTATCTTTATGCATTTGACTAACGCTATTCTGTTTCCCCAATTTCTATTTGATCTCCTACATTATCTTTATAACTCTCATCCTCCTACTTGTATTCTTGTTTATGTTTTCTCTTGTGCAGTTATTTCTGTGTCCTTGCCTAGTGTGTTCCATTCATGTCATATGTTCCTTCTCTGAATGAAATCCAGACCCTCAGAGCACCTCTTTCTCCCTGGGCTTCTCTTGCTCAGAACTCCCTCCATTCACATGGACCCTCTGTTCTGACTGACTTCTCTTCCTGCTTTGTTGCTCTTATTTTTATATAAAATTCCTTTATGCAAATCCCCTTCCTTGCCTGTTCAGGTTTCAGGGGTATGTGTTTCTAGCTTTATTTCAAAAAAATAGTTTTATATAACTAGTGTTTACAAGTAAAGTAAAGGGAGGAAATTATATTTTTCTTTCTATTCTTATTTTAAAGTAAAGATCATGGTGGAATTTTATTTTGAGCTTGATGGATTTATTTTATCCTGTTCTGCTGTTTTACCGATTTGTTGTTAGATCAGCGATGGTGTTTTTCAGGGGTTAATTTTTATGAAGTATTGATTTTTATGTTGTGTTAACCTTTTCCTTCTCCTCAGCCAAAGTTTTATTCCTTTTTCTGGTTGGTTATAATAACCTGATCTCTCAGGAACTTATTTTATATTTACTTTCCTCCCCTTTTATTGCTCTATTGTCTTCACTTTACCATAGCCTTTCCTCTTCTGTAATTAATAGTAAATATATGATAACTGCCCAAATTTCTGCTACCAAATAATGCTGGAAAAGAGGAAATTTGCAGGTAATGTTCTTTACTGAGCATTGAGGAATTCTACTTGGATTTTAAAATTCTGCAGGCATGTTTCTGGGTAGTAAGGACATGAAGGCAAGTGTTCAAATTGATCCTCAATTGGAGGTGAAAACCCTACATATAAATTTTGATAATGGAAAGAGATTCTACATTTGTAGCAAGTAATCAGTTGTATTTGTTGGCCAGTAGGCCGGGGGCCAGGTAGGTGGGTGTGTGTGTGTGCGCGCGTGCGCGGTATGAACACTGGGAGCAAGATGAGGAGAGGAGTAGGGGACTTGTGTGGCCAGCCACTGTGTCTTTCAGTGGCTCCTGCTGGCTGTGACAGAGATAGGCACTTGGGTCAGAATGAACACAACCTATAATTCTAGTGGTATTTCCTCTCTTTTCCCATTTTTTGTTCCATCATTTCTCTAGCAATGTCCAAACACCTTTAACCTTTTTTTTCTCTTTCCTTATTTGTTTTGCTGTTGTCAAATAAGTATTTAGTTTAATGGGATTTTCCACAGCAAAAATCAAATGGGAGGCTTTTATCAACTAGACTCTCTTTAGTAGCTTCTGTATCCTCTGGAAAATGACAAGAAACCTAAAAAAATAAATAGAAGATAGGACAACTGCAATATCCCAAACTGGGAACACCCCCACTTTTATTCTATACAGAAGGTGTGCAGGAAGGGACGCCTCTATTCCCGGAGGTAACGGGATCTGGGATTGGCAAGAGGGAAGCCGTAAAACCTGGTCCAGATGCGGCTCAGTCAGGGGAAACCGGGGCTTGGTCATTTGGGTGGCTAGTCTTGTCCCACCTCCCCTTTCCCATGCCCTCCTCCCAGGCTCATCCTAGGCCCTCCCACCCCTAGGCAAGCCCCAGGCCCTGCTGCAAACATCTGTGGGTCTGAGTTTCATATATCCAGCATGAAGTTCCCTCTCTCCCTCCTATTAAGAATTCTGTGCTGTGGTCCCGTTTGCTCCTTGTCTGTCAGATTGCAGTTCTGATGTTGTCAGCCATGTCTGACCAATCAGCAAACAACACCACAGGATGAAATTTAAACAGTGCAGATGCTCAGATACAGGGTTATGTTGACTGGACCACGCAGGGAAAGCAAAGGTAAGGTCAGAGACTCCCCAAGTGGTGGCTGAGCCTGCCTGCTCCTCGCTTCCCTGTGCTGCTTTGGCGTGTGTGCTGCCCACGTGCTTTGCCCACTTCTTCCTTCCCCTGCCATTCACCAGAAACTTTCATTTTCAGCCCTTGTTCCCTTCCCCCTTCATTTATTCCCTTCCCTTTCTCCTGGATCGGTGCTGAGTGTCATTATGGATGTTCCTCCATTGCCTCTGGGCGGGGGATGCTTGGAAATGCCACTTGTTCAGGGCTTTTGTGGCTACACTGTCAGGAAGACAACTGCTGAGAATCTGGGCAAACGGATGGAATTGATAGACCTTATTTATTTTCCCTCTGGGACAATGGAATTTTCATTCGGTTACAACCATGGTTTTCTTTCTTCCCATTGAGATGCATTGAATTGTAAATTGAGTTTAAATCATCTTTTGGGGGGAGATGTTTTAATTAGGAAATATATAAATAGACAGGACCTAAATTAGGATGAACCAGTTAGTTCTTGAGAATTTGGGAGAAGAAAAAGAGTTGATTTTGCCCCCCTCCCGCTCCCCGCCTCCCCGGGCAATTTGCAGTGTTAGCTCACAAGGTTACTGCTCACAAAAGAAGAATGTTATAGCATCTTCCTCTTCTGTTTTAAGTGTTCAGTTGGACCTTTTTATAACTTAGAATGTTTACAGGGTTCTGTACTGCCTGGTCCCATCTGGAAAATATTTAAACTTCATAAGATCTATAAGACTAAAATATCACATATAATGGGATAGGCAGAAGGAAGAAAAACTAGACGCAGTGCGCGTGTTTAGAATGAGTTAGCTGTTAGTTCAGAAGCGGCTGCTAAAGGAGTTGGAACAAATAGCTAGCTGTGTGCGGTGAATGGTTGGGTCCAAAGCTGTACATTTCACCACAGAATGAGCCTTGGTTTGTGAAACTGACATTCTGTTGTGACTTCTAAATCCAAACAAATCTCTGCAAATTTCTGCCCGATCGAGTTAATAAGAAAATATATACATGCAGAGGCGAGAGCCGGGTGCTACTTGTGGTTCTGTCAGTGTCGGCGGAAATAAGAGACGGATTTTACCTACTGCCTTACATTCATTCAACCTGCCATTGCCAGGACCTCCAGCTCAGCGGGTTTTCTGGATTTTTTTCTTTTATGAGAACAATGGAATGCAAAAAAAAAGAGCTTCAAAAATGCAGACCGGCAGATAGGGGATTGGAGTCCTTTTTCTTCTAATTACCTTGTACTTGGGAGTGGTTTCCACTTTCCCACTATCGCACTTGCGGGGGGAGAGGAAGACAGATGTGGCTTAGTGGGAACTAGCTTTCTCCAGGCCGGATGTGCTCTGGGACCAGGAGGTCGTTCCCTGCTTGCAGGCCTGTGATCTGCTTCACACCTGTGCTCATTTTTCCCCATGATCGATGACCTTGTATTAACCCGGGGTGACCTTTCACCTTCGCCTGTTCTCTGGGACTAGCTCTGGGACTAGTGGACTCTCCTTTCCCTCTGATTTACAGGTGGTTACTGGAGCCACATACACTTGTTTTTCATGGTGCACAGTGCACTTAGCGGCCCGGCAAGACCTGCAATTTCATCCCTCTCAAGGGGCCCAGAAGGGGACGGGGAGGGGGGTGCAGTGAGAGAGGTTGCTGTTTGCATGTGCTTTTCTATTTTGTGGCTCATATGGTATCAATTACCATTTGATGGCAACGCCAGGCCTGAGGCCCTCTGCATGTTTGTCCTGTGAGAAAGATCTGGAAGAACCGACATATGGTTTTGATTGCAGCAATTGCAGGTTGATAGAATGAACGCAGGGGTGAGGTGGGTGGGTTTTCCTTCCGGCCCTTTCCACTCTGGGTTGCTAATGTGCTTTGCTTGTGGAACTGGTCTTTTCATCATCCAGCCCCTCCCCACCTTCCCCCTCCCCCTCCCCAAATCCCCACCACTTTGCCTTCCCTGCCCCTGCCTCCTCTGTACTTCTAGCTCACCGCCAGAAACATGTGGCCCACATTAAGGACCTTCAATTAAAACAAACAGAAAAATTGTCCACCCCCGATTAAAATCCCAGAGCAGGTCAGTCCATCAAGATGATCGGAATTAGACGAAAGTTAAAAAACAAATGGGTGGCAGGGAGTGGGTTCCCTCCAGAAGCTCCGGACATGTTTAAAAATGGCTATTAGTTCAGGTTGTTAAACATTGAAATGACGCTGAAAAATGGCAGCAATAGAGATTAATAGATTGTGCGCGTGTGTTTCATCCAGGGCACCTCTTTGATTTGTTTCAGCATATGCTGCAAAGGGGCAGGGTGCTTAGAGCTTCCATCCTCCTGTCCATCTCAGTCCATAAAACGGAAGGGCATTTCGCGCGCGCGCGCGCACGTGTGTGTGTGTGTGTGTGTGTGTGTGTGTGTGTGTTTCCAAAGGGACATGTTGGAGACCCATCTCTCCCAAGCACAGCGACTTCTCTCTCTCTCTGAATTTGTGGCAGTGGGGGGTACCCACGGAGAGGTTCCTCATTACTGCTGCTCAGCAGGGATGGCATCTGTATGTTTGCCAAGGGAAGGTCTAGCATTGGGGAACAGAGAGGCAAAGGGGGGGGGGGAGAACATTATAGACAGTTTTAGTACTACCCATGAAAATGTTTTCTTTGCACATAACATTTTTCTATAATGCTCTCAAATTCACGTCTTATAATCTGTCCTACAGATGGGTAGCCCATGAGGCTGACTTTTTCGCTTCAGCTATTGCATTTCAAAATATTACTCACAATTAGGAACTTATATAGTTTCTAAAGATAATGTGGTATCTGATGAGCGAATGATGAGTGCATGTTTCTATTTAACATCGTCCTTCTTTTCAACTGAACAATCAACAAAACAACATCAAAAACCAAAACTATGTCCCCCAAAAAGGTTTTTTAAATGCAAGACCAGTTATACGTTCTAAAGGCCAGCTATTGAAACCTAGTCAGGATACTTGACAAGCTTCTCATGGTCGCTGTAGGAAGATAGTAAAAACTGAAAACATGTAATTGTTGACTCAAGTTGTAGAGATATGTCTGTATGATTGACTCTAGAGAAAACTGACCATATTTTTATTTTACAATGGTTATTGACTCTGTCTAGATATTTGCCTAAGGCTACTTTATTCATTGCTCAAGCTTTCTCCTCATTATATACAGATTGGTTTGCTAACTGGTGGTTGTTGTTTTTCTTGATTTTTACAATCTTGGTAATGATTATATTTTATATTTTGCTATTTGGTAATATTCTGGCAGTTTAATAAAATGTCCTCTGATCCGTTTGAATTCAGAGCAACTTGTGATTAATTGATTTGCTCTAGTAATATGTATTAATAGTGGCTATTTGATATTTAATGGACATATCATAACCTTAAATCACCCTTCAGTTTGACAGCTTAAGACTTAACATTTCTATTTGTTGCTATGCCATATTAGCTGCTTTCGAAGAGTAATGTATTGAGAAGTCCAATTTGGTGATTTTTAAAAAATATTTATGTTGCTTTACTGAAATATATAGTATTGGGAACTCATAGCAAAATGATGTAGTGTGTGGGCTGTTAGCCTGACTCAGAACTTGTTGGGTCACTTAACAGCAACTGTGCTGGAGAGATATTTAATTGGGGAAGACTTTTTGAATCTTCTCAGCCCTGACACCATTCTTGTTTTGAAATGGGAAAATGGAAAAGAGTTTTAGGAGAGAGATATCTCAATCTTGAAAGGTGGCGTAGCTGGAAATCTTTGAGTCCCTGCTCAGAATAACCCACATTTCTAGTCTGTGCTCTAACTGAGGACAGAATGATGGGAAATGAGGGTTTATGTTATAGACACACTACAGAGGCATGAGGTACTGTTCCATACTAGCTGTGTGCTTTTCGCTCAGGATCCATTTGGTTTTGAACTGAAATTTAGAGAAGCTTGCAATGGAGGCCATCTGTTTTATATCTAATTTCTTTTTAAAAATCCACTATTATTAAAATCTGATTTGGTCTTCCCCAAGTATTACAGCAGTCTATCAGATCTTTGAAATTATTGATTTTATAGATACCAACAATGCTAAAAGGAGAAAAGTCCTGTCCTCTACATGTGCTTAATATGTGGTGTCTTAATCCACTTTAAAGGAAAAATAAACACTTGCTTTGTCAAAAGGATGAATATAGGGATCCTCAAACTAACGCTGTCCTTGAAGTCCTGAAAAGTGCTGGTGTTCTTTTTTTAGTTTGTAGTTACTCACAAGTGGAGAAATATTTATAAAATTATGTTATGCTGGTTTTTTTAATGTATGCAAACAGCTACCAGATCACACTTGAATCGAGGGTACTTTTAAAAAGTGAGGAAAGAGAATGCCTGCAAAACTTCCAGTGGGATGAGAAAGGTGCTGACTTTCTTAGGACTCTCCTGGAAAGATGTTAACTACTTTCCTCTGTGGATGCTAACTGCCCACCCCTGCCCGTCCCAGTGCCTAGATACCATGTTACAGAATCCATTCACTTAATCTTTGAAGAGCTCATTGCCTCTCTTTAGGATCTGCTGCTATTCATACACTGCAAATATGTGCTTTTATGTCCACAAGGAAGGCATTACTAATATCCAGAAAGGCTGTGTCAGGAGCAGGAAAATGCAGCCTGCCAGCTGTAGAATTATACTCAGACTATGCCATCTTCCTTCTGAACAACATTTGAATCTTTGAGGAAAAAGTATT
>PVJC01003772.1:0-68041 GCA_004026665.1 Murina feae | reverse complement strand
ACTGACAATTTTTGAGGGTTAAGGGTGTTGGGGATGCGTGAAGAGACTGGACAATAATTGTACACCTATGGATGAGGACAATGGGGGGGGCAAGGTCAGAGGTTGGGGTGGGAATTGGGAGGAGGGGAGCTATGGGGGAAAAAAGAGGAACAACTGTAATAATCTGAACAATAAAAATAAATTAAAAAAAAATAAAAAAATAAAAAAATAAAAAAAGAAAAATAATTTTTCTAAGTAATGTATTAGAAAGATTAGAAGAAAATAGTAATATTCCTCTCCGTGTAATTATTTGTGATGAACTATAAAATTATTTTTCAATATAATATGTTATTTCCCTTTTTTAGTGACTTCAAGTATCAATGACTCCGCTCAACAAGTTCAATAGTATTTTTCTTGGTTAAGACATTTAATATAGTAATTCTTTATGGAATTCAAATTCTTTATAGAGGTATGTTAAATAGTAATTATAGATACATAAATAAATATACTTAGCCAATTCTGAAATAGAAGTTTCAGAAATAAAAAGTACATCTTAGGTGTGATGCTACCAAATTATTAGCCAGAAGCAAAATAAATCACCATAACTTCAAATTTACAGTAAGATAAAAATCTCTATCCCAAAACGATATTCTTTTTGGAGAAAAAAAAAAATTCTAAGCTAGATGACAAAGAGGTTTATTAAGATCTCAAAGTTATGTAGCCAACCAACTTTATCTCGCAATAATAAGGTAAACTACAAGAAGGAACAAAACTAAAGAAAAGGAAGTTACTATTATTGAAAAAGGAAAAATGTTAATAGGAAAAAAAAGGGAATGGTAGTTTTATTTGCTGACTAACATATTTTAACCCAATTAGTCTAGAAAAAAATCAAAGAACACGGTAATTGCACAAGGCAATGCCACTATACTCCCAGACTCCAACAAATGACCCCTAGGAACAAATGAAAGCATGCATTCAGGGATTTAAAACACACACACACACACAAAAATAAAAAACAAAAAACTAAACAACTCATTGAATCTCAATTATCAGCAAAGACACAATTCTAGAATTCATTTTTAAAGATGGGTTACGAGTCCAATCAGCTTTAGAAATAATAAGCTATTAATATTAAACTAGGGGCCCGGTGCACGAAATTCGTGCACGGAGGGAAAGGTGGGGGTCCCTCAGCCCAGCTTGCCCCCTCTCATAGTCTGGAACCCCTCAGTGGATGTCCTATGATGGCCCCAGTCTGCCAGGTGCCTTTTGTGTGTGTGTGTGTGTGTGTCGCCACTGGGGACCTGCCCCCAGCTCCATCTGAGGCTCGGAGCAGTCCTCCTGTGTGTGTCTGCCTGCTGGGGACCTGCCCCCAGGCACACTGTGGAGGCTTGGAGCAGGCACCTCCTCTATGTTGATCTCTCAGACTCTTGCCCTCCCCTGCATGTTGTTCTCTTTTTTGAGCTGTGGCCAGGGCTGGGTGCTGCCTGCCTCCCAAGCTTGCCTATTGCCCATCTTCCTCCAGCCACCAGAAAGCAGGGAAAACCCCGCCTCGTGGTCAGCCCAGCCTTTTCCTGCTCCCTGATCTCTGGAAAGGACCTAGGAAGCCGCCAAGCAGTCTGCTGATCTCCCCGCCACCTCTTACCCGCTCCCCGGTGCCCCCCAAAGGGCCTGGGCAGCCGCCAACCCTGCCGCCTCTTTCCCACTCACCAGTCCTGGGTCCTGCGCTGGTCCGCCCTGCAGCCGCTCTGTACACTCGGGAGGTCCCTCAGCCCGGCCTGTGCTCTCTCACAGTCTGGGACCCCTCTGGGGATGTCCACCTGCTGGCGTGCCTGACCAGCCTGGGTGAGGGACTGATGGCTGTCTCCAGGCTGGCCAAGCCCCCCCAGGAACGTCCCTCACCCCATTGGGTTGTAGCCAGTGTGGGTGAGGGGCTGATTGGCGCTTTTAGGTTGCCCACAGCTCCCATTGACCCAATGTCCCAGCAAGGCTGGCTGGACGCAGGTTTCTGGGGTTTGTTTATCTCCTATAATTGATGTACTGTTCCTTTAAGGCCTGGGGTTTGTTTATCTCCTATAATTGATGTACTGTTCCTTTAAGGCGAGGTGGGCTGAGGTAAGGAAACCTCCTCTGCTTCACCTCGCAGCGCAGCGTCTATAATGAGACTTTGTTACTCTTAGTAAGTCAGGCCAAGCCTGCTGTCTCCTTCAGCTCCCAAGGATTCTATGATAGTTACATTATTGCAAACATGTTTTGGAGCCTGCCTGCCAAGGGCCGAAAACAGTTTTGCTTTCGCTCCTGCTGCAACGGATGCTGCCTAAACGTTTACTTAGGTCCGTGAGTGGCGGCCACCATGTTGGCTGGGCTAATTTGCATACAGTCGCTCTGAATGGCTGGTAGGCGTCCCGAAGAAACAGTTAATTTTACTATTCCGCTTTTATTAGTTTAGATGATATGCTTACTAATAACAGTGATTCAATCAGATTACCTTGCCACACAGTTCTGTATATAAAATAGCATAAATGAATTTAAACTTCTTAGAATCTTAGAGCAAAGACACCTATTCCCTTCTCTTAGAACCAACAGAGAAATATGGAGTAAACTGAAAAACAAATCTACACCAAGCACTCACTGATCATGTAAGTAATACTGAAAGGTTGTGACTCTAATTCTCTAGAACAAAAAGCTAATTGAGAAGACCTTTCCCGCCAGCTTAGATTTTGGCCTTCCAGGGATATAAAATTAACATTGCTGATTTTGACCTGGGAAGAAACTACTAGAATATCCTTTTTTTTTTTTAGAGGCCTGGTGCATGAAATTCCTGCCTTGGGTGGGATGGGGTGGGGAAGCCTCGGCCCTGCCTGCGCTCTCTCGCAGTCGGGGAGCCCTTAGGGGATGTCCTTCGGGATGTCCAACTGATGGCTTAGGCCTGCTCCCATCATTGCCACTGCGCTTGCTAGCCGTAGCCTAACTTCTGGCTGAGTGGCGCCCCCTGTGGGAGTGCACTGGCTACAGGGGGCAGTTCCTGCATTGAGCATCTGCCCCCTGGTGGTCAATGAACATCATAGCTACCAGTCATTCTGCTGTTCAGTCAATTTGCATATTAGCCTTTTATTATATAGGATTGATTTCAGAGAGGAAGAGGAAGAGAGAGACAGAAACATCAATGACTAGAGGGAATCATTGACTGGCTGCCTCCTGCATGCCCCATCCTGGGGACTGAGCCTGCAACCTGGGAATGTGCCCTTGATCGGAATTTGAGTCCGCAGGCTGATGCTTCATCCACTGAGCCAAACCGGCTAGGGCTAGAATACTCTTAAAGCACAAAGGACTTGGGAATGTTCTTAGATTTAGAATCAGAATTATATTTGAGTCAACCACTGAAAACTACACAGAAGTCTCAGAGTGAAAAATGCTGCACAACCCAATTATTTTTCAAGTAAAAGAAAACCTCTGGCAAGAAGGGTCTTCTCCAGAAAAAAGGACCTAGGAAGGTGGACAGTCAAGGAAAGTAAATGCAGGGAATGAAACTGTCTTGGTAGAAGACAGTGTTATGAAAGAGTGAGCTTCTAAGATAATCTGAGGTTGTAATAATTTCTTCTAGGATTCTTAATATTCAAAAACAGCCCCTTGTTACAATTATGCCCCCTTGTGGACACAAGTGCTCAGAGCCTGGAATATTAACATCTAAATAACTTTTTCATACCTTACTATTTTTTACTTGAAAGCTATTGCTTTAAACCATAAATCTTTGGAAACTATTAATTTTTCCCTTTTCTCTGGCCTCTTCTCTTAATAATGAAGTTTATCCTCCACTCATCTCCCCTAAATGTTTCTGAATTATATTCTCTTCAATATAATTCAGAGTATCAGATAAATGCTTAAAAAAATAAAAATAAAATTTTACAGAATTAAAATACTATAAGAAACTTAAAATTAGACTAAAATTTGGGGAAAAAATGACTTGGTATACAGAAAGCATTCTATCAAAAAATCATTATTTAAAATATTCAAAAGTTACAAGAGGAAGGGAAAAAATGAAGCAATACCTATTTTGACTAACAAATTTCTTTTTAATAAAAGAAAACCTAGATATCACATTTACTCTAATTGATACAGACTCAGGCTACAAGAGCAATTGACAATATGTTTTCATCTCTTTACAAGCTAGATAAATCAGTAGTTACACATACAAAAAGACATTCACTTTATTTTTCCATCATCGTTTAAGAACTCCACATTTGAAACAACATCTTTTTAAAAAATAAATATTTTATTGATTTTTTTATAGAGAGGAAGGGAGGGGCTAGAGAGTTAGAAACATCGATGAGAGAGAAATATCGACCAGCTGCCTCCTGCACACCCCCCACTGGGGATGTGCCTGCAACCAAAGTACATGCCCTTGACTGGAATCGAACCCGGGACCCTTCAGTCTGCAGGCTGACGTTCTATCCACCGAGCCAAACCGGCTAGGGCTGAAACAATGTCTTGAATGCTGTAGCTAAAATTAACTTTCTTAAGACTTGCAACTTAAATTTAGTTTTTTTTTAAAAAAAGGCATAATGGAAATTTCCACTATGCTTTTTCCTAAATTTTAAACACTAAGATTTTGCTGTTGCTTTTAAAGCAGAATGGCCTTTACTTGGCCTTACCAGCTATAAAGACATATGACCTAATAACTGAACAAATATTTAAGTGTCTAGCCTGTACTGGGCACCAGGAATAAAAATGTTATCTCTACTCTCAAGGACCTCTGACAAAAAGCAGTCAAATGACCAAATTTATAAGGATATACCAGTGAACAGAAGCTAAGAGGTTTTATTAGCTATATCTTTTACAAAAACAACAACACATGAATTCTCTTTGGTAGAAAAAAAAAGAATAAAAAGTCCATTTTAAGAAAATAATAGAGTGATTTAAAAAAAATAAATTTTCTTGAGTATCCTAGCAGCGTTTTTATATTTTCAATAAAATATATTTAATAAATTTATTCTGTATTAAAAAGAAAAACAAGTATCCACCCTGGATCATGATACAAAACGTGTTTTTTTCCCTCATGGGTTAATGTCAAAAAAAGTTGACAACCACTGTCTACATCTGTATCCCGTATTCTTCAGGCCCAATTTTACATAAATACTGGAAAGATTTTTAAGCATTTGTCAGAGAACAAAGGTGGAAAACCACACAACTCATTTAATGAGGCCAGTATAACCATTATAATAAAACCAGACAAGATACAATAAAAGGAAAAATATATAATATTAGTCTTCTGAACATAAATGAAGAATCTCTATATATAAAAGCCTATGCGACCGTTAGGACCGAATGACCAGAATGACCAGATGTTCAGAATGACTGGACGACTGGTCACTATGACACGCACTGACCACCAGGGGGCAGATGCTCAATGCAGGAGCTGCCCCCAGGTGGTCAATGCATTCTCATAACCAACCTCCCATGGCTCCTCCCTTGGCTGGCCAGCCTCCACAGCCCCCCCCCCTGGTCCCAATCACCTTGATCGGAACCTCCTGTGGCCCCTCCCCACAGTGGGCCAACCTCCCACCCCCTAGCTGCTAATCTCCTGTGGTGCCTTCCCCTGGCCGGCCAACCTCTCGCAGTCACTCCTCCCAGCTGGCCGGCCTCAATCGGGACTGGGTGAGATGGCCCTGATCTGCTTCAATTGCCAGCCAGGCTGAGGGACCCCCCCCCACCTGTGCACAAGTTTGTGCACCGGGCCTCTAGCTCCTAAATAAAATACTAACAAACAAATCTAGCAATGTATAAGAAAAATAGTATCTCAAAGCTAAGTTGAGTTTATTGAAGAATGTACGTATGCTTTTACATTAGAAAACATACAAATATAAGTCATCTAATCTAATAAAAGCGTAATATTGAAATTGACCGTTTCTTTGGGACGCCTAAGCCACGCCCACCAGCCAATCAGAGCGACTGTATGCAAATTAACCCAGCCAAGATGGAGGCCGGCACTCATGGAGCTGCTAGAGTAAACAGGCAGCTTCCGTTGCAGCAGGAGTAAAACTGTTTGCCAGCCGCCTGGGCTTCTCTCGGCTCTAGGCAACAACATATTTGCAACATTGTCTCAATTATAGAAGCCTCAGAGGTGAAGCAAACAGCAGCCTTCCACTGCACCAGCGATGGAGGAAACTGCCTGCCTAGAGTCTACTAAGGCAACATTGTTTCAATTATAGAAGCCACGAGTGAAAGCAAACAGAGGCTTCGTTACCTGCCTAGACCTCGGCTTAAAGGAACAGTGTATCAATTATAGAAGATAAACAAACTCCAGAAACCTGATTCCAGCCAGCCTTGCTGGGACACTGGGTCAATGGGAGCTGTGGGCAGCCTGAAAGCCTGCAAACAGCCATCAGCCCCTCACCCAGGCTGGCGAGGTACTCCAGTAGGGACCCAAAACCTGAAGAGGCTGTGGGCAGCCTGAAAGCCTAAAAACAGCCCTCAGACCGCACCCAGGCTGGCCACACCCCAATGGGGCGAGGGACCCCACTGGGGGGTTTGGCCAGCCTGCAAACAGCCATCAACTCCTCACCCAGGCTGACCAGGCATGCCAGCAGGTGGACATCCCCAGAGAGGTCCCAGACTGCGAGAGGGCACAGGTCGGGCTGAGGGACCTCCTGAGTGCACAAATTTTTGTGCACCAGGACCCTAGTCATATATATTTAAAGGAAAACAAAGCATATTTTCACCTCAAAATATGAAGAGACCTATGAGGTTATAAAAATATTTTAATGGTTTTAAAGAACATCCACAAATTCTATGTGAATGTGGGCTGAATTTAGTGATTCTCTTGCAATGGACAGAATGTGGCAGCAATGATGCTGTGGGACTGCCAAGGGTATGTCATAAAAAGGACAGCTTCCTCCTGGCTCTCTTTCTCTCTTAGACTGCTCATTCTGGGAGAGCCCAGTTGACCTGCTGCAAGGATACTCAAACAGTTCTGTGAAGTGGCCCATAGGGGGAGACACTCAGCCCTCCCTTGCCAACATCAACTTGCCAGCCATGGGATTGAGCCATCTTGAAAGCAAATCCTCTAGCCCCAGTCAACACCTCAGGTGACTACAACTCTAACACCTTGACTTCAAGCCCATGCAAGTCCTGAGACAGAACCACTCTACTAAGCCACTATTAAATTCCTGGCTGACAAAAACTGAGAGATAATAAACGTTTATTATTGTTTTGTGTGTTTTAAAAAAAACGCAAACCTGATAAAAGAATAGAAAACTTAAATAGACTATAGTCATTAAAAACCTGAAACAGCCCTAACCGGTTTGGCTCAGTGGATAGCATCAGCCTGCAGACTGAAAGGTCCCAGGTTCGATTCCAGTCAAGGGCATGTACCTTGGTTGTGGGCATATTCCCAGTAGGAGGTGTGCAGGAGGCAACTGATCAATGTTTCTCTCTCATCAATATTTCTAACTCTCTATCCTTCTCCTTTCCTCTCTGTAAAAAATCAATAAAATATATTTTAACAAAAACAAAAAACTTGAAATAGTGAAAAAAACAAAAACAAAAAATGCCTGTTGTCCACCACCCCTGGGGGAAAAAGTTATAATCCCAGGCAACTTTACAGTTCAATTTTATCAAGTTTTTAAAAACAGGTAATGTCTATTCTTTACAAGTTGTTGTACAAAACAGCAAAATGGAAAGCTGTCCAATTTATTTTAAATGAGAATGGCCACTTAATATGGACAGTACAAAAATATTACAGCAAAGTCCTAAAATACACACACACACACACCCTTATCTGCCACTCCTTTGAAGTGACTATTAGTAATTAAAATGAAAAATTAAGCATGTCTCATGTTTTTCTAACATAAAATGAAATTAGAGTAACCACATAGCCATATATATGGAGAGAAAGCTCCCCTTTATAGAAGAACTAGAGGCCCAGTGCACAAAAATTCATGCACTGGAGGGGGGTCCCTCAGCCCAGCTTGTCCCCTCTCACAGTCTAGGAGGTGGCCCAGTAATCAGGGGAAGGTGATGCCCCCATCATATCTCTGTTGCTGCCACTGCCAGCAGCGCAAGCCTTGGCCAACTCTGGTTATCTGAATTTCGGGCGGCCCTGGGCAGCTGGGCAGCTGCCATCTGAGGCTTGCCTGCATCTTGGGCCAGCCCTGGGCGGCTGAGGGGCTAAGGGAACTGGGGGACTCTGGAGGCAGGCACATGGAGCGGCCGGGCCTGCGTAGGGGTGGGCCTGGCATTGCCACATGCCTGCCATCCCATCAGGGCTGATGGGACTGGCACCACCATCTTGTGGCTGTGGGTACTGCCATCTTTGAGGACAGGGTAGTCAATTAGCATATTCCCTCCTTATTGACTTGGGTGCTGCCATCTTTGCAATGGCGTGAGGGTCAATTAGCATATTCCTTCTTTATTAGATAGGATGAGACACACAGTATAATACAATATATGTATATAAAACATACACAGAGATATATGAAAATTTGAAAAATGTAAATACATGTAGGATAGATCAAAAGGATGTATGTGAAAATGCCAAAGTACTTAATGAAAGACTGGGAAGAAGAATGAAATTGGAGGTGGGGTATAAAGGAGAAACAAACACACATATGCATACAACTAAAGAATGATCTTTCAAGAATGATGATGAAGGTGGACAATAAATTAATAAATATGTGCAGGTGAATGCAGTGAAATGGATGTCTTACAAAGAACAGAAAAGGAAAAAAAATCCTTGAAAGCAAATCCTCTAGCCCCAGTCAACACCTCAGATGACTACAACTCTAAGATAATCTGAGGTTGTAAGAATTTGCTCTAGGATTCTTACTATTCAAAAACAGCCCTTGTTACAATTATGCTCCCTTATAGACACAAGTGCTCTGAGTCTGAAATATTAACATCTAAACAAAAGCCAAAGGATCAGAATAAAAATGATTATTCAAAGACTAAGCAGCTAACAAGCAACTTGATATTTTTTAAACAAGAAAAGAGTGTTCTGATTCATTTACTTTTAAAACCGCAATATGCAACATAAGCTTATTAAACATTAATGTATTTCTTTCTATCTTCACACTCTACAATAAGGAAAAGGCAAAAGAGCTGAAATAAATAACAACAAAGCAGACCATGAGAGAAATCAGCTTTTTCATCTTCAAACCTTTTAGAAATATCAGCTCTAAGGACTATTTTGTTGTAAGTTTTGCAATAGGTATACAGCAGTTACTATCTCTAGTATTTGTTCCCTGGACTAGATGAAATCAGCTCACAAGCTAACCCTGATATTTTAGGTTCCTAAAATACAATTACCATGTCAAACTAAAATACCATGTAAAAGCACCCAGCTCAAAATTATTTTAAGTAAGCACTTAATGCTTTCTGATATATAACTAGATTATCCTCAGTACCTCTTCTATTTCAGCTTTTTGGTCTAGCACTGCTATCAAAATGAATAACACAGAAAAAGAATGAGACTAAGTCAGATCACTGCCAAAAGAATGTACCAATATTATTTTGCTTATTACTATAGAGAGCAGGAGACTATAAGCTTCTACTTCCACTCCTATACTTGTGAATACTAATATACCTTTAGAATTTTGATTGATTACATACACTTCTGTCTATCTTACAGCAAAGAATTGTAGAATTAAAATGAGGAATCACAGTCATCTTTACTGTTAATACAGTATGGCACAGAAAACTTGATCAATAAGTGTTTGTTGAAATAAATTACTGATTTAGTAAGAAAAGTTAATTGGTGGTTCATGTATGTTAATAAACATAATTAACCTTGCAGCTCTCTTGAACAAACAAAATAACCATGTTATTAGCACACCTGAAACAGACAATTCAAAATAAAGGATAAGATCAATAATTTTTAAGATACACGAATAAGAAAAATATGCAAAATAAATTGTCAATTCACTCATCTCAAGTATATCTGAGCTGAATGGAATATAAGTCTCTTATAAATGGATATATTCTTATCCTTACCAATGGGGGATTCTGGAGTTAGCCCCATGCTTTGAAGCAATGCTTCAGCTTCTCTTCTTTTTTTTTCAAGATCTGATTCTTCTTGCACAGGAGCAACTGCTTCCTTCTTCTGATCAGTCTAAAATTTTTAAGTTAAAAACTTAAGTTTACATATGGTACACAACATTTGCTTACAAAAAAAATGTATTTTGAGTAGACATTATACTAATTAAGTGAAAATCATTCTCAACAGAATTCTAGTAAGCAATCTCCAAATGATATGTACTAACTTGATTCATTTTTATATATAATCAAAGAGCTCCCACAAAAATTTTCCTAATACGTAAATTCTAAAGGTACAGTCAACTTCTAATTATCTACAATATTAAACTGCTATTCACAGTTAGGAATTGTGAAACTCTCCCCCAGTGGCACAAAAAAGCTTAGACATAAATATAAAAACACTATAAAAAAAAAAGATGGAGTTCTTTAAAAGGTAACTAATTTTAACTAAATGGA
Organism: Murina feae; assembly: GCA_004026665.1. Taxonomy (NCBI): domain Eukaryota; kingdom Metazoa; phylum Chordata; class Mammalia; order Chiroptera; family Vespertilionidae; genus Murina; species Murina feae. The sequence continues at coordinate 57,580 of PVJC01003772.1, read as the reverse complement.
CAATTTGTTTTTGCTTTTTAATATATTTTATTGATTTTTTTATAGAGAGTAAGGGAGAGGGATAGAGAGTTAGAAGCATCAATCAGCTGCCTCTTGCACACCCTCTACTGGGGATGTGCCCGCAACCAAGGTACATGCCCTTGACCGGAATTGAACCTGGGACCTTTCAGTTTGCAGGCCAACACTCTATCCACTGAGCCGAACCAGTTAGGGCTAAACGGACAATTTGATTTGTTGAAAACAGTATGGTACCACAAACTTCTGTATGAAGTATTCACTGTATTTATGCAACTTTATGTAAGGACTAGAGGCCCGGTGAACAAAATTTGTGCACTCGGGGGAGGGGTGTCCCTCTGCTTGGCCTGTGCCCTCTTGCAGTCTGGGACCCCTCGAGAGATGTCCACCTGCTGGCTTAGGCCCACTCCCCAGGCGATAGGGCCTAAGATGGCAGTCAGATATCCCTCTGGCAGCCCGGGAGCCCTCGGGGGATGTCCACTTGCCAGCAGGGAGCAGGCCTAAGCTGCTGTCAGACATCCTTAGCGCTGCTGAGGAGACAGGAGAGACTCCCACAATCACCTCTGTACTGGCAGCCTTCTGGCTGTGGCTGAGTAGAGCTCCCCCTGTAGGAGTGCCCTGACCATCAGGAGCAGCTCCTGCATTGAGCATCTGCCCCCTGGTGGTCAGTGTGTGTCACAGTGACCAGTCATTCCCAGTTGTTCTGCTTTTAGGGTCAATTTGCACATTACCCTTTTATTATATAGGATTATTATATAGGATTATATAGGATAGAGGCCTGGTGCATGGGTGGGGGCCAGCTGGTTTGCCCTGAAGGGTGTCCTGGATCAGGGTGGGGTTCCCCCTGGGGTGCCTGGCCAGCCTGGTTGAGGGGCTGATGGCTATTTGCAGGCTGGCCACAGCTCCCATTGATCCAACGTCCCAGCAAGGCTGGCTGGAATCAGGTTTCTGGGGTTTATTTATCTTCTATAACTGAAACATTGTTGCCTTAAGTGGAGGTTACAGCCACCCTAGGCAGGCAGTTTCCTCCATCGCTGGTGAAACGAAGCCTCCTATTTGCTTCAGCTCCGTGGCTTCTATAACTGAAACACTGTTGCCTTGAGTGGAGGCTACAGCCGGCCTAGGCAGGCAGTTTCCTCCATCGCTGGTGCAACAGAAGCCTCCTATTTGCTCTAGCTCCGTGGCTATCGGCCAGCATCTTGGCTGGGTTAATTTGCATACAGTTGCTCTGACTGGCTGATGGGCGTGGCTTGGCTGGTGGGTGTGGCTTAGGTGTAACAGAGTGAGGGTCAATTTGCATATTACTCTTTTATTAGACTAGATGTTTATAAAAAATGCATCTGGAGAAAAGATTTAGAAAATTTTTTAAAACTATAGCATAATTATCCTATAAAATAAAAGCCCAGCGATTGAAAGGTGGAACGACTGGTTGACCAGTTGCTATGACACACATTGACCACCCGGGGGCAGATGCTCAACACAGGAGCTGCCCCCTGATGGTCAGTGTCCTGCCACAATGGGAGCGCTCCCACAGCAGGAGCAGCCGCTCAGAGGTGGGTCCACAGCTGCTCGGCTGACTGGTTGCTCGCACTGTAGCCACTTGGCTGACTGGGATGAGCGGCACTCCCACAGCAGGCCAATCCCCTCAGGCCACGCCCCCACCAGTGCACAAATCCTGGGCACCAGGCCTCTAGTTCATGATAAAAATATGGCTGGGTTTGGTAAAATTCACTTTTGCAGAGATCAAAACATTTTTCAAATGAAGTTCCTGTCAACTTTTATTTTAGATGTTTATAATTTTAGCAAAATCTTCCAGTTAAACTAGAGAAGCCTCAATACTCTCAGATCATCCAAAACATTTCAAGTGAAATTTAAGCCTTCTGGGAAAAGTTCTACATATACAGTATTATCCCCTTATCCATAGTTTTACTTTCCATGCTCTCAGTTACCCGTGGTTAACCTTGGTCTGAAAATATTAAATGGAAAATTCTAGAAATGAATAATTCGTACATTTTACATTGCATGCCATTCTGAATAGCATGATAAAACTCTGCTCTGTCGCTCTCCTTTCAGCCTGGGATGTGAATCATCCCTTTTTTCCAGTGTACATGCTAATCACTTGTAAGTCACTTAGTAACAGTCTTGGTGATCAGATCGACTATCATAGTGTTGAAATGCTTGTGTTCAGGAAATCCTTATTTTATTTAATAACTAGAGGCCCAGTGCATAAATTCATGCACAGGTGGGGTCCCAAGGGGGATGGAGGGGTGGGCCAGGATGTGATCAGCCCTCCAAGTGGGTGGTGGGACACCCTTGCCAGCCTGGGATTCAGATCCAGCTGATGTTCGCACTGGTTGTCGGGAACCACCTGGCAGCCGCTTTTATATTGTTTCTTCCTTGCAGAGCATCTAGGGAAGGGAAGCGACTGCAGTGCCCGATGCCGACTTCCAGGATGCCAGCGGTGCTGTTGGGATCACACCAGCGGCGCTGGTCTGTCAGTGCCTGGCCCGTTCTCTGGAGATTGGACCTGCAGGACTACTAAGGGAGGGAGTGGTTGCCACTGGGCTGGTGGGTTGCCAGGACTGATCTCTCAGTTGAGCAGCACTCCCACTGTGGGAGTGCACTGACCACCAGGGGGCAGCTCCTGCATCTGCCCGGGATGGTCAGTGCACATCAAAGCGACTGGTCATTCCTGTCGTTCAGTTGTAACGGTTGCTTAGGCTTTTATATATACAGATATATACAGATGTCATAAACCAGCCCTGGTCAGTTTGGCTCAATGGCTAGAGCATCAGCCTGTGCACTTAAGTGTCCCAGGTTTGATTCAGGTGTAAGGCATGTACCTTGGTTGCAAGCTCACTCCTCAGCCCTGGTTGGGGGCACATGCAGGAGCAACAATTGATGTCTCTTTCTCACAACAATGTTTCTCTCACTCTATCTCTCCCCCTCCTTTCCATTCTCTCTAAAAATCAATGGAAAAAGATATCCTTAGATGAGGATTAACAACAACAACAAAACAATAATGTCCCAAACCACATTAGTGGCACTGGCATTTCAGATATGCCAAAGAGAAGCCATAAAATGCATTCTTTAAGTGAAAAGGAGAAAGCTCTTGACTTAATAAAGAAAAACAATTATATGCTGAGGTTGCTAAGATCTATTCTATAAAAATTAATATTCTATCTGTGAAATTGTAAAAAAGGAAAAAGAAATCTGTAATAGTTTGTTGAGAGAACACATTCACATAACTTTTATTATAGTATATTATTATTAATTGCTCTATTTTATCACAGTTATGGGCTGCACTATGTTTCAGTCAACAATAAACCAGGTATACAACAGTGGTCCCATAAGATTATAATGGAGCTGAAAAATTGCTACCTCCTAGTGATGTCATGTGCTGATGCTGGTGTAAACAAAACTATTGTGCTTTCAATTACATGAAAGTACAGCACATATAATTATGTATAGTACATAACAATAATAAATGACTATGTTAATAGTTTAAGTATTTACTATATTTTTATCATTATTTTAGAGTGTACTATTTCTATTTATAAAAAATGAGTTTACTATAAAACAGCATGCATGTTATGCTGGCAGGAGCCTTCATACATCTCTTATTTACCATGTATTTACATGCACATACTGTGCAGACTTGACGTCATTTTGTTTTGTACAGTAACATGCTTGTGGCCTAGGAGCAATAGGCTATACCATCTAGGTTTGCGTAAGTAACTACGATATTTGCACAAGGATGAAACTGCCTAATGACAAATTTCTCAGAACACATTCCCATCATTAAGTGGTGCCCGACTATATTAGTTATTGTTGTTTATCTCTTACCATGCCTAATTTCTAAATTAAACTTCATCATAGGTCCGTATGTATATGAAAAGACATAGTATTTACAGGGTTTGGTATTATCTGAGGTTTCAGGCATCCTCTGTCTTGGAACCTTATCCCTTGAAGAAGAAAAGGCTACTATATACCTCAAATAGCTATTCTGACTAGATAGCTATTACTCATACAACTGTCTGCAGTGAATTTTGCTAGTCATAATATTCTATGATGCTGTTTTAACTTAAATACTTCATCAGAAAATTTCGTCAAAATAGTTAAACAGGCTATATTATCAAGTTGACACTTTACCTATAACAACATATTGTAGACTTACTGTTTAATATTATCACTTGTAATGCTTTAAAAATCCTAACTAAAGCATAATATTAAAATTAACCGTTTCTTCGGGATGCCTAAGCCACGCCCACCAGCCAATCAGAGTGACTGTATGCAAATTAGCCTAGCCAAGATGGCGGAGGCCGCAGCCCCAGAGAAGCCGCACACTGGGGCTCCCTCCCTGGGAAGGCAGGGCATCCAATGCAGCCTCTGCCATCTTAGGAGCCTCCATCCTGGGAAGCCATGGGGCGCCCTGGGCCGGCCGATGCCTTCCCAGGCAGAAGCCCAGGTGGCCATGGGCACACACGGGGAGGCCTGAAGCCTCCCCCTGTGTGCCCTGGCCACCCTATTGCTTCCCAGGTGGAAGGCTCGAGGGTCAGTGGGAGCTGTGGCCAGCCTGAAAACTGCTCTCAGCCCCTCACCCAGGCTTGCCACACTCCCATGGGGTGAAGGTCCCCACTAGGGAGCTTGGCCAGCCTGCAAACAGACATTGGCCCCTTACCCAGGCTGGCCAGGCACACCAGTAGGTGGACCTCCCCAGAGGGACCCCAGACTGCGAGAGGGCACAAGGCCGGGCTTAGGAACTGCGCCCCCCTCCCCCCGCCCAGTGCACAAATTTTTGTGAACCGGGCCCCTAGTTTTTAAATAAATATGTAAATCATGTAACAGATATCCCTTATAGGCCACTTATGACCATCCTTAGAAAACAAAAACCAAATTTGCTGTCAGCAGTAAGATGCTTAAAGATACTACTCTGTAATGGCTCTGCCAGTCTGACTCATGTTTCTACCAGATAGCTTTTAATGAAGGTACAGCACATATAATAACTAAAAGCTCCAACTCACTTATGAAATAACTAAAAGCTCCAACTCACTTATAATAATGTATCACAGAAAGGGTCAGAGAACCCTAGAAAATTCTTCAATTATAGGTTTTAACAGCATCATTGCAACACCACATATAAATCATATCACTGATTTTTTTTTACTACTATTTTTATTTTTCCCCTAAGAGATTCCTGTAAGTCTTGACTATCTTTTAGTCTGTTACATAGAAAAACTTAGTATGAATGTCACAGGACAAATTACCTTACACTGGCCATTTAAAACATATCTGTGGTGAAAATATACAAATTTATCTAAAGAGCTTTCATCAAGATAAATGTACAGTACATTTCAATAAAGGAGCAAGTAAAATATGTCCAGCTCAGGCTCAATGTATATTTGCAGTATATGATTAAATGGTGATGCCAAAAATCAGAAGACGTAAGTACCTAGTCCACCTTTATCAAACCTATAACTCGGTAAAAATATTTCAATGACTATTCATGATAAAGGAGATAAAAACAAATCCCCTAACCAATTAAATGTTCTATTATATATTTCTCTTTGTCGTTATAATACTGTCTTATTATATTATTAGTTCAGGCTAGTAAAATTTTCAGGTAAATAGGTTCAAAATCTAAACTACATTATGATAGACTGTAGAAGCCATGTTTTATGAGCTGATATAAATTAAACCCTAGAAATACTTTTACTTAGTAAAAAAAAAAAAAATCATATTTTAATTGGCCACTGTTGATCAGTTGTATCATGCCCAGTACTATCCGTGGTTTCAGGCATCCACTGGGGGTCTTGGACCCCACAGATAAGAAGAGACCACTGCACATCTCAAATTCCTATGTTGGCTAGATAACTATTACTCAAGCAACTGTCTGCGATGAATTTTGTCAGACCTGTTTCTTTAAAGTCAGATTCACCGACAGTGCCACATTTTGCAGTCACAACTGCTGGACTTTTTAAAAAACTATTCTGAAAGCTTTACATAAAGGTGCAAGTACTTGAAATAAAATCCAATTATTTTATACTAAGTTTATTTTTGAAAATCAGACATACTTCCTTCTTTTTCCTTTCTTCTTCTTTTCTCTTCTTTTCCTCTCTGATTTGGGCCAACCGCTGCTTCTTACGTTCCAGCTCTGCCTTTAATTCACTTTTGTCCGACATGTTTGTGACCTGAAGAAGCATGTAATCATGTACACTCGTCATTACATTGGTAAAAGCAGCGCACTTTTCAAAAATTTGTCTTCAACACGTGTCTCAAGAGGCCATACAGATATCTACATATCTAAAGGGAACTGGTAAACTCTAATTTTAAAACAATGGAAGCATATAAATTACTAAGACTTGAAAAACATTGCGAACGAACGTATATAAGGAATATTAATCAGCGGTAAGCACAGCAGCTAGCACACTGATTGCTCTTTAATGTTCACATGCCCAAACTTAACACAACACCCGGCTCTTCAAACAGAGGACAGGGATTGGCATGGAGAAGCCCAACAGGCTAAACGATACAGATCACAGCTACTACCGGAGTTTTCATTCATTCCTAGGAATTTGATTAAAAACAACAACATGTGGGCACACACAACATCCCTGCAAATTCTGGAAGTGCAATGTCATAGTAGTATTTTGGACAAGAAAAAACACAAAAATCACCATCATTTGCCATCAGATACACGCAGTGACAGTAAGTGTATGCTTAGTCAAGGCCGGAAGCAGAGTCCGACCGGCTTCACTGCGTCCAGCCGAGCGGCCCCAGCACCCTCAGGAGCCCGCGCCTCCGCGGCTCACACACCCGGTCACTTTCTCAAAACTCGAAGGAAGAGAATGTCTCCGGCATGTTGCGCCGCAGACTCCGCGTCGGGGTACTTTCCAGCACACAAAGGGGAGGGAAAACGTAGCCGCGACTTTTACCGACAACTTGAGCAAAGGCGACCAGGAGTCCCTTCTCCCCCGGGAGAGTGCGTCCGAGGGGACCCGCGGGCGCTGGACAGGCCCCTCCGAGTCACCCCCGGAGCGGCCCGAAAGGAAGGGCGTGGGCCCGCCGGCCGCCTTCCCGAGCCGCCGCGGCTGGCCTCCGCCTCTCCGCCCCGCAGCCGGCGGGCGGCACTGTCAGCAGGAACTGCCGAGGCGCCCTTCGGTCCCGACGTGCGGCCCGGCGGCCAGGAGGGCCTTGAGGGGAGGACAGTTCACCCACCTGTCAGGTGGCGGGAAGGGGAAGAATGCGCCCGCCTGCAACTTCCGACAACGTCCCTCTCCTTCAGTCACCACACCCAGCGTCGCCGCCACTCGCTCCGCGGCTACTCGGGGCACACAAAGAGGGACGGGCGGCGGCTGCTACGGCGAGTGCTTCGGGACAAATGGCTTCTCAGAACGAAGGCGCTCCCAGGAAGAAGGAGTGGAGCCCGGCTGCGGCGATTGTAGCCCTTCCGTTATTTACCTGTGTAAGGCACAAGGCAAGGAATGAAACAAAGAAGGCCCAGGAGCCCGACGTGTTTCCGCTTTACCAAAAACTAAGCCTATTGCTCATATCCTCGGACTGGGTAAGCAACCTCCCCCTGGCCAACAGACTCAGGAAAACTACAAGCCCCAGCTCCAAGAGAAACTTGCTTGGGGCGAGCAATGCATTCTGGGAGCTGTGGTCACTGGTAGTCGCAAAGTGTTCTGGGACATGTAGTGTTTCCTAGTCTTGCCTTTCCCCACGTTGAGGCCTTCTTCCTGCAAAACTCCCATGAGAAGCTTCCGGCGCTTAACGTATTCAGGCTGTTGATCAGTGCTCCTTGTATCTTAAGATCTTCGACTCAACGTTGGCTGAATTTTAAGAAGGATTTTCCAGTGATGGATCTATTCAGGGTATCCCCACAAAAGGTATACACACTTTAACAACTGAAAGCTCAATTTTGAAAATGAAATGCAGTTTAATAAACACTGCCTTTGTGATTATTCAAAGTGTATATACATTTTTGGGGCACCCTATATATTGCACTGCACATTTTGGTGTAGAACACGTTCTAGGGTGTATATACCAGTTTTGGGGGGGTGGGGGAGGAATGCCTTATAGAGATTTCATGTGGGATCTCAGGCAAAATTTAAATTTTTGCCCTAGCCAGTGGATGGAGTGTGGGCCTGCGGACAGAAGGGCACATGCCTGGATTGCAGACTCAATTCCTGGGGGTTGAGTAGGAGGTAGACAATCAATGATTCTCTCTCATCATTGATGTTTCTATGTCTCCTTCTTCCTTCCTCTCTCTGAAATCAATAAAAATATTTTTTTAATTTAAATTTTGAAAATGTACTGTAACCCCATTCTGTCAAAAACTGGGAGAAACTGTTTTACTTAGAAAGCTCCTTGTAAACCTAATTCAGTTTTTACTAGTATTTATGATGTACACTTGCTTAGCTGCAGTATTACAGTTCTGAAAATTAATAATAAAAATTTATAACTCCTATATTTCATCTTAAATTTCATCATGTACACATGGACTGACTATTCATTTGGGGCTACAAATAAAATTAGAACTGTTATAAAAATAACAAATTATAAAATAATCTAATCTAATAAAAGAGTAATATGCAAATTGGTGTCACTACACTACACCTAAGCCATGCCCACCAGCCAATTGCCATGCCCACCAGCCAATCAGAGTGGCTGTATACAAATTAACCCAGCCAAGATGGAGGCTGGCAGTCATGGAGCTGGAGTAAACAGACACTTCCATTGCAGCAGGAGTAAACTGTCTACCAGCCAGCTCGGCTTCTCCAAGCTCAGGCAACAACATATTTGCAACATTGTTGCAATTATAGAAGCCTCGGAGCAGAAGCAAACAGCAGGTTCTGTTGCACCAGTGATGGAGGAAACTGCTTGCCTAGGCTGGCTGAGCCTCTAACTAAGGCAACATTCTTTCAATTATAGAAGCCACAGAGCTGAAGCAGACAGGTGGCTTCATTACCTGCCTAAGCCTCAGCTTAAATGAACAGTGTATCAATTATAGAAGATAAATAAACCCCAGAAACCTGCTTCCAGCCAGCCTTGCTGGGACATTGGGTCAATGGGAGCTGTGAGCAGCCTGAAAACAGCCCTCACGCCCACACCCATGCTGGTGAGGGACCCCACTGGGGGGCTTGGCCAGCCTGCAAACAGCCATCAGCCCCTCACCCAGGCTGGCCAGGTACCCCAGTAGGGACCCAAAACCTAAAGGGGCTGTGGGCAGCCTGAAAATGCCCCTCAGTTCCTCACCCAGGCTGCCCAGGCACCCCAGTAGGGACCCAAAACCTGAAGGGACTGAGAGCAGCCTGAAAACGGCCCTTAGCCCGTCACTCAGGCTGGCCACACCCCAATGGGGTGAGGGTCCACACTGGGGGGCTTGGCCAGCCTGCAAACAGCCATCAGCCCCTCACCCAGGCTTACCAGACACACCAGCAGGTGGACATCCCCAGAGGGGTCCCAGACTACGAGAAAGCACAGGCCAGGCTGAAGGACCTCCCGAGTGCACAAATTTTTGTACATTGGGCCCCTAGTATACAAGATAAATATCTCAGAAATTAGTTTGAGAAAGAAGATTCTCCAAATTTTAAGATTTTCCCCTATAACCTAAAATTTCAAAGAGCTATTTTATAACTATACATGTATATCACGAAAATATTGCAGGTTCAATTCTAGACCATTGCAATAAAGTGACTCATAATAAAGTAAGTTGTAATCTTTCTGCTGGTGGAAGGTCTTGCCTTCAATTTATAAAAATCACATCTGTGAAGTGCAATAAAAAAAGGTGTGCCTGCTCTACCTTTTTGTTTTCTTCTTTCCTAACATTGAGTCTTCATTTATTAATTTGAAAAAATTGTGATTGATTAACCACTATGTGCCAGGAATGGTGGAGGTATAAGAGCTAAAATGTATAGCTCTGTTTTCAAGATGGAAAGACTGTCAAGACACTCAGTTCAAGTAAATATTATGATCTGATTAAGTAGGGAAATAATGGAAAAGAAAACTTTTCCACTAAAGAGGCAGGGTAGAGACGGAGAGCTGAAAGTGGTATAGGAAAGATCTAAACATTGTTTGGAAGTTCCATCTGCTTAATTGGGAATAAAGCATATGTGAAACCCTTTAACTAGTTTCTGTGTCTTTGTGTCCTGAAATTTCTATCTCATGTGATTAAAGAATTACTGGCTAAACAGGGATGCATATCTATTTTTCAAATCCTAAAATCTGATTAAGTGAATAAAGATACAGCCCTGGAATGCAGTACCATAGAGCCATTAATATTAGCATGACAGTTCTCTATATGCTGATGGCAAATGATCTCCAATATAATTTAGAAGTGAAAAAAGTAAAGTATAGAATCATTAGTACAAATTGATTCATTTGTGCAAAAAATAAGAAACATATGTATGTGTATGTTATTTTTGCAAGGACACACTAGAACTGAGTAATAATGAATGTCTGTAGAGAGGAAGGTTAGATGTCTTGAAATCTAAGGTAAAAGGAAGATTTTTGCCTGTGGCCTGCCTGAATTTTAAAAAATCCAATCTAATAAAAGAGTAATATGCAAATTAACCCTCACTCCAAGACACCTAAGCCATGCCCACCAGCCAAACCATGGCCACCAACCAATCAGAGCAACTATATGCAAATTAACTCAGCCCAAGATGGCAGTTAATTTGTATACACAGGCCCGGAGCGAAGACTGAAGACAGCCTAGAAGGAAGCCAAGTGCTGCAGAAGGGAGCCAAGCGGCAGAGAAGGGAGGGAGTGAGGCGTCCCAGAAAGGAGGTATCGAGGCAGTGGAAACGGGAGGTATTGAGGCAGCAGAGACGGGAGGAAGCGAGGCAGCAGAGATGGGAGGAAGCGAGGCAGCAGAGAATGGAGGGAGCAAGGCAGCAGAGACTGTGGAGACGGGAGGGAGCAAAGCGGCAGAGAAGGGAGGAAGCTGAGGCAGCAGAGATGGGAGGAAGCAAGGCAGTGGAGAAGGAAGCGAAGCCTGCCTCAGCGGGGTTCGCTCCCTTCTCTGTTTCGCTTCAGCTCAGGAAGCCCTATTCTTGTAGGAATCTTCCTGCAATGGGCCTCTAGTATCTACACTAATAAAAGAGAAACATGCAAATTAACCATCACTCCATCACATTTCACTACACCCACAAGCCATGCCCACCAGCCAATCAGGAGCGAGTATGCAAATTAACCCAACTAAGATGGCAGTGGCCATGGAGCTGGACTAAGCAGGAGGCTTGGGTTGCCCCCAGTGATGGAGGAAGCCAAGCTTTACACCTGCCCTGGTGGCCCTGGGCTGCGCTAAAGGCAACAAAGTTTCAATTGGGTCGCCGGGGAGTGTGGCCAGCCTGAAAATGGGCTTCAACCCTTCACCCAGGCCAGCCAGGCACTCCATTGGGGACCCACACCCTGAAGGGGATGTGGCCAGCCTGAAAACAGCTCTCAGCCCCTCACCTAGGCTGGCCAGGCACTCCAGTGGGACCCCCACCCTGATCCAGGACACTCTTCAGGGCAAACCAGCCAGCTCCCACCCATGCACCAGGCCTCTATATAAACTAATAAAAGCGAAATAGTAAAATTAACCGTTTCTCCGAGACAGGGTAAGCCACGCCCACCAGCCAATCAGAGTGGCTGTATGCAAATTAGCCCAGCCAACATGGCGGCTGCCACTCCGGACCTGAGTAAACGTTTAGGCAGCGTCCCTTGCAGCAGGAGCGAAAGCGATACTGTTTTCGGCCCTTGGCGGGCAGGCTCCGAAACATGTTTCAATAATGTAACAATCATAGAATTCTCGGGAGCTGAAGGGAACAGCAGCCTGGCCTGCCTTACTAAGAGTAACAAAGTCTCATTATAGACGCTGCGCTGCGAGGTGAAGCAGAGGAGGTTTCGTTACCTCAGCCCACCTCAGCTTAAAGGAACAAAAACCTGCGTCCAGCCAGCCTTGCTGGGACATTGGGTCAATGGGAGCTGTGGGCAGCCTTAAAGCCCCTCACCCAGGCTGGTCAGGCATGCCAGCAGGTGGGCATCCCCCGAGGGGTCCCAGACTGCGAGAGGGCACAGGCTGGGCTGAGGGACCCCCCGAGTGCACAGAGCGGCTGCAGGGCGGGACAGCGCAGGACCCAGGACCCGTGATGGGAAAGAGGCGGCAGGGTTGGAGGGCACCAGGAAGTGGGTAGGAGGCGGCAGGGTCGGCGGCCTGCTTGGTGGCTTCCCAGGCCTTTTGCGGAGCACCGGGGAGCGGGAAAGCAAGGCTGCAGGGGCCGGGGTCCTGCTTGGCAGCTCCCCAGACCCCTTGGCGGCACCGGAAAGTGGAAAAGGAAGGCAGCAGGGGACAGGTGAGTGGGAAAGAGTTGGTGGCCTGCTTGGCGCCTTCCCAGGTCCCTTCCGGGGATCAGGGAGCAGAAAAAGGCTGGCCTGACCACAAGGCGGGGTTTTCCCTGCTTTCTGGTGGCTGGAGGAAGATGGGCAGTAGGCAAGCTTGGGAGGCAGGCTGCGCCCAGCCCTGGTCACAGCTCAAAAAAGAGAACATGCAGGGGAGGGCAAGAGTCTGAGAGATCATCATAGAGGGGATGCCTGCTCCAAGCCTCCACGGTGTGCCCGGGGCAGGCCCCTGGCAGGTAGACACACACAGGAGGACTGCTCCGAGCCTCAGATGCAGCTGGGGGCAGGTCCCCAGTGGTGACACACACATACACACACACACACACACAGAAGGCGCCTGGCAGACTGGGGCCATCATAGGACATCCACTGAGGGGTCCCAGACTGTGAGAGGGCACAGGCCGGGCTGAGAGACTCCCTCCACCCCAAGTGCACAAATTTTTGTGCACCGGGCCCCTAGTAAATAAATAAAAATAAAATGTCACAGAAATCTCAAAAAAGCATTTACCTTGCTTATTCACATATATAGAAAATATACAGGGAGAGATCAGTATCTCCACACACTTTCAAATGCACCCAGAGCAAACCTGCAGTCAGTTGATGCTGCTGGGACAGATATAATAAGCTTCAAGTGCATTGCTCCCTCTGCACTGCTCATCAGCCAATCAGGGCAGCTCCAGTGGTCAACCAGAATTCTGTACCATATGACATTAGCCCCAAAATGAAAAAATAAAGACTTCCTCAGACAAACACAAATGGAGAATATCTGATGTCAGTAGACCTGCTGTGCAAGAAACATGTAAAGAAAAATTTTAGAGAGAAAGAAAATAATATAGGTAATAAAGTTGCATATATATATATATATATATATATATATATATATATATGGAATAAGTGAATGGGGAAATAAAAATTTTATTCTTATTTGATTTAACAGATAACTTATTTAAAATAATAATAGAAATAATATATTTTATTATATACATATATGTATATAAATGAATGACAGCTATAATTCAAGGAATAAGATGGAACAATCACATACTCACACTATCCTTGAAGTGGTATGGTGTTTTTTGAGAATGAATTTCGTTTCATTACAAATCTATATTGTGAAATCTAGGGCAACGACTATCAAAAGTTAAAAAAAAGTATAACTGAAATGTTAGGAAAGGAGAGAAAATGGAATTATATAAAATGCTTACTTGATTAAAACAAGAAAAGGCAGAAAAGAATGGAAGACAAAAATAGAAACAAAGAATAAGGACAACTAATAGAAGGCAGTAATAATATGATAAATAGCCATCCGACTATATAAATGCTTTGACCATCAATTATCTAAATGTACTAATTAAGGACAGAGATTGTCAGAGTGAATCAGAAAATAATACCCTAGTCTTATATAATAAAAGGGTAATATGCAAATTGACCCTAGCAGCAGAACGACTGAGAATGACTGGTCACTATGACACATACTGACCACCAAGGAGCAGATGCTCAATGCAGGAGCTGCCCCCTGATGGTCAGTGCGCTCCCACAGGGGGAGCTCTGCTCAGCCACAAGCCAAGCTGATGGCTGCCAGCACAGCAGTGGTGGTGGGAGCCTCTCTCACCTCCTCAGCAGCACTAAGGATGTCTGACTGCCAGCTTAGGCCTGATCCCCTGGGAGTGGGCCTAAGCCAGCAGGTGGACATCCCCTGAGGGATCCCAGACTGCGAGAGGGCCCAGGTTGGACTGAGGGATCCCCTCGAGTGCACAAATTGTTATGCACTGGGCCTGTAGTTATATATAAATGTATAACTAAAAAACTGGGCTTTTGTTTCATTTTAAAAATATATATTTCTTTATTGATTTCAGAGAGGAAGGGAGAAGGAGACAGAGATAGAAATGTCAGTGATGAGAGAGAATCATTGATAGGCTGCCTTATGCATACCCCCTACTGGGGATCGAGCCCACAACCCAGGCATGTGTCCTTGGCCAGAATCGAACCTGGGACCCTTCAGTCCACAGGCTGACGCTCTATCCACTGAGCCAAGTTAGGGCTCATTTTTAACATTAAAAAATCCATTATCAGCATTGATTAGAAAGACTAATGATTAAGATGAAGCCAGTACTCCAGATATTACTTAGTTCAACCCATTATGTCATTCCTATTACTTAAATTGGCGGGATTGTGGAAGAAATGTAGTGAGTATTAGCCCTAAAGGGTTATATTGTTTTAGGGGAGGTATGGTTGGGGAATTTGCATTTTAAATCTTCTCAGAATGGTTTGTAACAGAGGATACAAATAGATAAAATTTGCATTTGTTGAACAAATTTGTATCTAGAATTACACTTGAACTCAAATATGCCAACTTACAAAATAATTTTTGAAGTGATATATTGAACATACTGCAGGATTTCATTTACATGACATTTTAAAGCAGACAAATCTAATCTAATGATGTAAGACAGAAGGGTTGTGATTGCAGTACAGGGTCTTGACTGGAAAGGGACATAGGATGGTGTCTGGGTATTGGTGATATTTCATATTTTGATCCGGGTGGGGGTTACACAGATTTATATAGTCTGCAAAAAGTTCCTTGTACAATTGTACATTGTAAAATGGTATAAATTTACATATTTTTATAATCTGTAAAAAATTCTACCCTTAAGAAGAGTCCTCTTTACTGTATCTATGTTATATTCAATTAGGAAGTTAAGAAGAAGCAACATATTAAAATGTGGCACTTAAATAAGCAAACATACACACCATCTGAAAGATGTAGCACATACCTAAATTGGAAAAAGAAGGAGTGTGAAAGAGTTAGAAATGTGTTGTTACCCAGTGATCCAGTATCTCAAAATATTGAAGAGACTCCAGTAAGTCTTTCCCAAGTAGTCAACTCTCTAATTTATAATAGTTTGCTGAAAACCTTGTGATATGCATCTCCTCATACAAAGTCTATGATGACATTACATTGTAAAAAAGGAAGTTGTAGCTGCATTTATGATGAACTGGTAACTATACTTTTAGCATTCTTCTGTAAATGTCCATCATCTAAAATAATAAAAGCATAATATGCTAATTAGACCAGATGACTTTCCAGACAAAGTTGGGGCTGCGAGAGAAGCATGGGTCCCGGGTGCCTGCCGACAGCCAGAGGGAAGCCCAGGTCCTGGGGGACAAAGGGAAGCCAGTGCCGGCAGATGGGGGAAGGAAGGCCTATTCCTGCATGAATTTCATGCATCCGGCCTCTAGTTTGGTTATAACTTTGCATACATTTCATTGTATGAAAAAGTTCATTCCTATGAGCTTTTTACTAGGCAAAGAGCGTATTTCCTAGCATCTCTTCTTAAATATGATAGCTCTATTATTTTTTTTCTATATGTTAATCAGAGGTCCTCTGAGATTTTGCTTTGGTTGCCTAAATTCATGAGGTTTCCACCACCTTGCCTCCGAGATCTGGAGATTGCTCATCTTTTTCCTGTCAACAGCTCTTTCCAAGTCACTGGTATTTTTAATTTTTTCTAAATACTTCTACTTCACCTTCAGGAAACATACTTGATCTTGTCTTTTAGAAATGTTGACACAACTATTCTCTTCCAACTTTGGGAGCTATCTTAACTTTCCCATTTCTTCTCATGCCTAAGGGAAGCTCTCTAAGAAACTCCCTCACTCAGAGGAGTGGTCATAGGCGGACCAGCAGATCTGTCCTCATAATTTAACAGCCCTACTTTTCTATTATCCTTACTCTTGTTCTAGTCTGTATTTTTCCCTTTGGAGTGTTTGCTGCATTGTTAACTTAATATAGCTTCCTCCTCCACTCCCCCCCCCCATTATTTTCTCTACTTGTCTTGATGCACATATTTTCTCTCTTCGTGTCAAAATAAGGTGATGGTAAATGATGAGTCCCTTCTGAGCTAAGGATACTTTTGTAATCTGATAACCTTTGGCAGGAAGTACATATCCTCGTGAATGATGGAGTACTTAAGAGTGATTCACCATGGAGCATTACAGAAAATAGGCTGAGGGTTCAAAAATTCAAGGCAAGATCCCTCTCCTCAGCATGGTGTATATAGCGTGCTCTCACTTTTGGTTAAGAGGGAGGAGATAATGATGGCTTCTTAAAGTTACCTATGATGCACTCACAACTCTGTTAGGTGTAATGGTTTTAAAAGGTAGAATGAAAACACAGCTAGAGGATCAACACAAAAGGAGTCCTTTTCTGATAGAGGCAGCGAGGCTTGTGCACCTCATGACAGACATATAACTCCCATCAACTGTAATGAGAATTACGAGTGCCCCCATTAAAAGAGTATATATACCCCCACAAATGTGGTAGGGGGATACTCTTGTCCTATCAGGATTTCTTGTATTGATTTACTTTCTTGTGGTGGAATAAAATCTTGTATCGTTTTTTAAAAAGTTATTCTTGGATATGCAATATGTTTGTTTTCAAATGTAGGGGTAGAAAACAGCAATTACTAATTGGCAGAAAAAGCAACAATCACAGACCCTATGCAAATCCCAATCAGAGCCAGACTGATTCATTTTTTTTCCAGGTTAGAAGCATTGACCTGTAATATTCCCCTTTGAATAAATATTTATTCAATATTTGACCTCACTGACTTAGGCAAATTTCAGGTTGGTTAAGACTTTCTACATTAATATGGAAATAAGTTTCTAATTATACGGAATTGTTGATTAACAACATGTACAGAATTGCTCATTAATTTACTTTAAATAACTTAATATAATCAAATAAATTTCGAGTCTTTCAGAATCCCTTTCTTTCCTTTTGGGCCCTCATCCTTTAACATCCACTTCTTGATCTCCATCTTTCTCTGATTTCTTTTTTTCTATTTCCTTGGATTTTAGTAGTTTTTCTTTTCATATCTGGAACTGAGTAGGGGAAAAGGGATTGCATTGTAAATGCATGATGTTTCCCTTCAAATGGCAAATGAGACAAAGCATCCTCTACTTTCTGCAAACCACAAGAACTTCTTCTCATGCCTAAGGGAGGCTCTCTAAGGAACTCGCTCGCTCAGAGGGATGTTCATAGGCTGACCAGCAAATCTGTCCTTATAATTTAACAGCATGACTTTTCTATTATCCTAACTATTGTTCTAGTCTGTATTTTTTCCTTTGGAGTGTTTGCTGCAGAGAGGCCAGACAAGGAATGTCTTGATTTACATAAGGGAATTGTTCAATGCCATTAAAACAAACAAATCTAAAAAACTTGCACTCCTCTTTTATTTTTAAATTAGTTCATTGATTAATATTTTGACTTTCAACAATTTTTTATTTTTAAGTACAGTTGATACGCAATATTATATTAGCCTCAGGTGTACAACCCAGTGAGTAGATATTATATAACTTACTAAGCGATCATTCTGATAAATCTCTCACTGTATGACACCACACATAGTTACTGCAATATTATTGACTATATTGGACATGTACTTTACATTCCTGTGACTATTCTGTAACTATCAGTTTGTACTTAATCCCTTCACCCAATCACCTAAACCTTTTTTCATCTGGCAACTATCAAAATGTTCTCTGTATTTATGAACCTGTTTCTGTTCTGCTTGTTTATTTATTTTGTATTTTAGATTCAATTGTTGATAGATATGTATTTATTGCCATATTATTAGTCATATTTTAAATCTTTTTTTCCCTTCTCTCCTTCTCCTTCTCCTTCTCCTTCTCCTTCTCCTTCTCCTTCTCCTTCTCCTTCTCCTTCTCCTTCTCCTTCTCCTTCTCCTCCTTCTTCATAAAGAAGACCCCAGTCATGGCACATGCTTGGGTTGCGTCTCCCTCTCCCTTTTCTCCCTGGCCCAGTGCACGAAATTCATGCATAGGAGGGGTTCCTCAGCCTGGCCTGCACCCTCTCCAATCTGGGACCCCTCTCACAATCTGGGACCACTGGCTCCTAACTACTCACCTGCCTGCCTGCCTGATCACCCTAACCACTCTGCCTGCCTGCCTGATGCCCCTAACTGCTTCTCTGCCTGCCTGATCACCCCTAAGCACCTCTGTCTGCTGGCCTGATCACCCCTTACTGCTCCCTTGCCAGCCGGATCACCTCTTACTGCTCCCCTGCCTGCCTGATCACCCCTAACTGCACTTTCCTGACTGCCTGGTTCCCCCTAAGTGCCCTCCCCTGCCAGCCTGGTTGCCCTTAAGTACCCTCCCCTGCCAGCTTGATCGCCCCTAACAGTCTCTGCCTCAGCCCTCGCCGCTGTGGCTTTGTCCAGAAGGACGTCTGAATGGATGTCCAAAAGATGTCCAGCCTAATTAGCATATTACCTTTTTATTAGTATAGATGTATATGAAGAATGCTTGGCACTCCAGCAGCACTCCTGTCTTGCTCAGCCACTATCCCTTTGTTTTTTTACAGCCAAAAGTTATGGATACTTCTCTTCCTGGCACTGGAACCCCAGTCTGGGGTGGGGGTAGGGGGGTACTGGTATGGGGCTGGGACCCTTTGCTCTCTGGGGAAAACCTCCACAGCCCAGATATCCCTCTAGATTTTCATCTGGCACATGTGGGTGTGGGACCAGTCTGTTCTGCATCTCCATTCCTCCTCCTACCTGTCCTAATGTGACTTCTTCTTTATATCTTTAGCTGTAGGACTTCTATTCAGCTAGATTTCAGGAAGAGCTGAATGATGGCTGTTCTGTGGTTTAGTTGTAATTCTGATGTCATTGTGGGAGAATGTGAGTACCACATTTGCCTATGCTGCCATCTTGACTGGAAGTCCTACACTCCTCTTTTTAGAAATTCCCATGTTCTTGTCACTATACTGGCATGCTCAGCCTGGGGAATACCTAACCTATCCCTGGTTTATTGGAGCCTCAAGTGAAAACATTGCAATTTCCCCTGAAAGGAAGGAAAGAAGCTTTTGTTGCTGTTAAGTGCAAATGTATCAAATAATTAACAATTGAAGAATATTCTTATAGGATAATCAGGCCCTTGTAGTCCTTTCTCTGCATGTTTGCCTTAGAATTTAAATCATTAATAACAGTTCAGATTTTCAGAGAAAATATTATTTGCTTGTGCAATACCACTGCCAAGACAACGGGACATGCTTATTGAAAGAAAAGCAAAAATACAGACAAATATATTTGTAGCATGTAAAAAGAATGCATAAATGGACATTGGAATATTTTTTTTGTATTGGTCTTGAGGTGTAATTGTGTTAAGAGAATTTGACCAAGTCAATTTTGAAAGCATCTTGTTTTCGGTGAAGAGTTAATCTCATTCAATAGGAAAGAATCAATGCTCGGTTCTGCTCTTTGTTACAGGTGTGTGGCCAGATAAGTAATTGATTTCCATGTCTCCAAGACCAAACTCTAGTTGGTGAGAGGAAATGAAACCATTGACTTAACAGTCTGACTAATTTAGGGGTCTAGCAAAAAGAAATGTAATGACATTGTTTTGCAAAAATAAGAAAGAAGAAAATGTATTTATAGTATACTGTGTAGCTTAGCTGAGAAAAGTATTTAAAAATGGTAATTTACGTAAACAGAATAGTGAATGAAAATTATTTTATATCTACATAGGAAGGTGAAGAAGAGATGGGGTGGGGGGTCATGTGGTTAAGAATCAAATTCTTCTATAGTCAGAAGTAAGATAAAATATAAAACTGCAAAAAAATTAAGAAATAGTAGCTTAAAAATATTATTTAGAAATGAGGATAAGAGAGCAGATATTATTGGTGGGGAAATTTGGGGCAGAACCCTTATATTATCATTTGACTGTTTAAACTATGAGCATCGATTAATTAATAAAAAAATTAAGAAGCATTTATCCACGTTTTGAAAAAAAATAGAGATTATTTTATAAAAGCAAAATCGCTATACATGTTTCTCCCCCCCACCACCTCTCTCATTTGTTTATGACAAGTAGTACTCCACAGGAATATTTATTCCAGCCAAAGTGATATTTGTTTTGTTCCTTGATTCTAAGAGTTGCAAGACTTTAGCATGATTCAGCCAATTAACACACCAATGCGACAAGCCAGGTAAAGGGCCTCAGACAGTGTCAGCACAAAGTGCTCAGGAAGAACTGCACTAGGAGTGGCAGGGTATTTCAGGAAGAATTTTTAACATAGATGGAGAGAGTATTGATGAGGAAACAAATTTGGTTATATTTCGTCACATGGAGCTCTCCCCTCCCCATTACCTAAGTGTGCCATGTTTCCTTCCCAGTTGGTTCTTTACATACACTTATGAACAACCTTAGTCTCACCACCACTGATATTACTTTGCATATCAGATGCTGAGCTACCTAGGCTTGCAATATTATTCCTTTTGCCTGATTTGTGTGGGACTGTTCATGCCTGTTTGGTGGGGTTTTTAATAATTCTCAGAACGACATATCCAGAGGAGGTAATTTAGTTCTTTTAAACTTTGGCCAAGCCTCTCCTCTCTTCCCTGCTATCCTATATAATAAAAGGGTAATATGCAAATTGACCCTGACAGCAGAACCACTGGGAATGACTGGTCACTATGACACACACTGACCACCAGGAGGCAGATGCTCAATGCAGGAGATGCCCCCTGGTGGTGAGTATGCTCCCACAAGGGACTGCTCAGTCACAAGCCAGACTAATGGCTGCCAGCACAGTGGTAGTGGCGAGAGCCTCTCCCACCTCCTTAGCAGAGCTAAGGATGTCCGACTGCAGCTTAGGCCTGCTCTCTGCTGGCAAATGAACATTCCCTGAGGGCTCCTGGGCTGCCGGAGGGATGTCTGACTGCCAGCTCAGGCCTGATCACCCGGGGAGAGGGCCTAAGCCAGCAGGTAGACATTCCTTGAGGGGTCCCAGACTGTGAGAGGGTACAGGACAGGCTGAGAGACCCATCCGAGTGCACAAATTTTTGTGCACCAGGCCTCTAGTCTTATTACGTTTCTCTCCCTACCTGCCAGTCTAATTATAATGAGCACATGGTGTGGTTAGGCAATGATTTCAAAGGCAGTGAGACAAAACTTTAAAGATTAGAACACTCTCAGGAGTTCCAGCGAATACGGTTATCTCAACGGTTATCCCAGGTTCTCAATTGTGTAGATTTTTCTTTAAATACCGAAGTTACTGAGCAAGATTATAGATTTACAGGTTTCCTTCTACTTTTTTTTTCTGGGTTAAGAGGTTCTAATCTTCATTACATATTTTTTCCATTAAATTGTGCAGTTTGATTAGTTGATTCCAGGAAAAAAGTGTTTGGAAAGCAGGAGCTGGAGCAACCAGCCTAAAGAAGCCAGTCCAAGAATGGCAGGATGTTGATACAAACTGAGGCAAGCAACAGTGTCTGTCCCTCACCAACGACTATGGCTGTGCTACTAGAGTTCATTCATGCATCCAGTGTTTCCTGAGCATCCCAGTGCCTGGCACTGTTCTAGATGCTGGGAATACAGTGTCATAATTCTGCTTGATTGGATCTTTTTCAGATGCAGCCATGAAAGTCAAGAATACCATTGAACTTTGCCAATTCGAGTCTAATCCCGAGCTCTTACCTGCCTACTTTTGACCAAAAGTTTCACAGAAAAGAGACTTTCCCACGAAATCCGCAGCGTTATGAATCCCAGCATTCATCTTTCAGGAGAACAGGCCTATTTCTGTGGTAGTTTGTCTTCACTGTGTCCTCCCACCCCACCACCTTTTGGGTAAAGAACGAAATTCCATGAAAAGCCACAGCTACCCCATAGCAGAAATTAGTCCCTAATGATATTACACTTGCACAACTTGAAATGGGGTTAAAAACTCAGCTTGTGGATTCTAAGATTTCCTTGCTAAGCTGGAAGCTCTTATGGGCTCACTTTAAGATGAGAGGCAGAGTTTAGATCCTTTTGTTACTTAAGAGTCTGAGCAAATTAGCAAGTCCGAGGCAAATCTTTTTGATTACCTATTACAAATGCCTCCTAGCCAAAGAATAACCCTTCTTCCAGAGGGAACTGTTCAGCCGGACCTTTTGCTTAAATTCATAAAATCTGTTAAAGCAAATCCCTCACATTTCCATTAAGTCGGTTAAATTACTTCTAGGCAAAGAGGAGAAAATGCTGGTGATAAAATGGCTGGACCGTATTAATGATGGGAGGCGGGGCTGCAAAGGTGGAAGAATTGATGCTACATTTATGATGCAGAGAATTTCAGGCTTTTTCCTGTGTTGGGCTAAATGCAAATGATGTCACCTTCTCCTCCAGTGAGAGGCAAAGTTATTAGGCTGCAGAGGCTTCCCAGAACGCTTTGTGTTAAAGTGATTACAACATTATTTCTTTCCATATCTATTCTCTTGGAAAAAAATTTCAGGATTGTATTATAGACGGGAAAAATACATAATGCTGCGGGAAACCAAGCCCTGGCTACCTTCTTGCTACTGGATTATTGCTGTTCCATTTCAGTGCTGATTGAAATCCAAGACTTGGTATCGAAGCCTTAATGAGATGCTGGCAAATATCTTTCTGCTCCGCTGGAAATGTAATCTTTCTATTGAACAGTCTGTGCCAGTGAATTTCAGCTGCAATAGCATTTTGCATTTGAATCAGAGAGGTCAGTGCTTGATAGCCGCTCATGTATTGCTGGCTCTGCTCACTTTGGGGGTGAAATTGATCCCCGAAGGTGTTGAGAGTACAGTAGAGGGTCATTATATGTAATTAGCTCATTGTTTCATCCAGATGATTGCCCAATTTGTTGTGTTCCTAAAAATCAAGTTTTCCTATAGAAATGACCCGTCAATTTCAATATCCCACAATGCTTCCCAAATATATGGAATTAGTATATCTCGATGAATTTTGGGTACTCATATTACACTTACTTAGGAAACTCATTCATGTCATAACATATTTCCCTAAAAGGGTCATATTTTCGACATTTTTCTGAGTTTTGTGTGGATGAAGAAGTGGTTGGTGTTGTGAACGTAAGCTGAAATCTAAAGTTAAAATACTTTGTCCCTTGTCTAAACCATCAGCATTTCCGGAGCCTTTGAACAGAGTTCATTATCAAGTGCTAACTTACCACGTCCTCCCTTGTCTGTGAGGGATGCCAGTGGGTGCCTGAAGCCACGGCTGGTGCCAAACCCCACATATACCATATTACTTCCTGTACCTACACACCTATGTTAAAGTTCAATTTATAAATTTAGGCACAGTAAGAGATGAACAACAATAACTAACAGTGATATAATTATACCATAATGTAATAAAACGATGTGACTGCGGTCTCCCTCTTTCAAAATACCTTATTGTACTACCCTCACCCTGCTGCTTGTGATGACGTGGGATGGTGAGATGCCCATGTGACGGGATGAAGTGAGGTGAATGAAGTAGGCACTGTGATGTAGACTCAGGCTACCTTTGACCTGATGATACACGAGGAGGAAGATCATCTGCTTCAGGTGGTCTTGGATCTTCTAGCCATGATGACATGGGCCATTTACTGTCAGGAGAAGATGATGTTGGTGTTGGGAAATTTAATATCTTCCAGCTTTGGTTGACTGCGGGAAACTGAAACCACAGAAAGCGAGGCCATGGAGAAGCGGGGACTACTGTACACTCTTGCTTGCTAAGGTTGACATAGCAGAAAAGGGAGCATCTAGCTAGTGTTTTTGTTGTTGTTGTTTGTTTTGTTAAGCCTCACCAGAGTATATTTTTTTCATTGATTTTTACAGAGAGAAGAAGAGAGGGAGAGAAAGAGAGAGAGAGAGAGAGAGAGAAGTATCAATGTGAGAGGGACACATTGATTAGTTGCCTCCCACATCCACCCAACTGGGGCCAGGAATCAAACCTGCAAGCTAGTTACATGCCCTTTTTCAGGAATCAAACGTTTGACCCACTGATGCATGGACCGATGCTCTAACCACTGAGAAACACAAGCCAGCAATAGCTAGTGGGGTTTTTTGTTTGTTTGTTTGTTTTGTGTGTGTTTGTTACCAACTTTTTAAAAAATTTTGTTTTATTGCTTAAAGTATTACAAAGAGTGTTAAATAAGTCTCCATTTTTTCCCCTTCCTCCCCTACCCCCTAGTGTCTTGTGTTCATTGATTATGCTTATATGCATGCATACAAGTCCTTCAGTTGATCTCTTAACTCCCGCCAACTCTCTCGAGTCTTCCAGCTGTAGTTTGACAGCCTGTTCAATCCTGTTCTGCCTCTGTATCTGTTTATGTTCATCAATTTATAATGGTCTTTATTATCCATAAATAAGTGATATCATGTGGTATTTTTCTTTCATTGACTGGCTTATTTCACTTAGCATAATGCTCTCCAGTTCCATCAATGTTGCTGTAAATGGTAAGAATGCCTTCTTTTTTACAGCAGCATAGTATTCCATTGTGTAGATGTACCACAGTTTTCTAATCCATTCATCTGCTGATGGACACTTAGGCTCTTTTCAAATCTTAGCTATGGTAAATTGTGCTGCTATGAACATAGGGATGCATATATCCTTTCTGATTAGTGTTTCTAACTAGTGGTTTTTAAAACAGATTAGAAGCAATAACAAAACACATTTGTAAATACTTGGCTTAGTAGTTAAATAATGTATTCCATATTTGTAAGCAATAAAGCATAACATATTCCTGGAATGCATGTGTGTTTATATATACATATATATGTATATTTTAAAAATAAATGTATGCTACCAAAATATAAAAACTGTTGCTTTTCATGCTGTGCTAATCTCTAAAGACTGAGCATTAGACATGATTATTACAGGTGAATTTGCAAATAAAAAAGGCCTAGGATATCCTACATTAAATTCACTTAATTTAAATAGTGACAACTTGCTGTTTTATGCAAAATGATCAATTTTATTTAAAAAATGAATAGAACTAGTAGAGAGATTTGCCTATATTACTAGACCAAAAGATTGGGCTACAAACGCAGTTATTGAGATTCCAAGTGTAGGAGAAATTCAAGAAAGTAAGTAACTAGCAAATAAAAGAATTTTTACTTGAAGTTAAAATAAGACATATGACAATATTGGAGTAATAAATTCATTGCTATCATAATGGAATCTTGTTATGAATCTGCTAAGTATAGAGAAAGTGAAAATTTTTGTATGATGATTTAATAGGCCAATGAATTTTCTCTAAGTGGAGAATGTAATTCATAAAAATATTTAAATATCCTACAGAATTTTGGCAATATATATTTTAAAATTTAACACTGTACAAACATTTTAAAGCAGAAATTCCACTTTTTAGAAATTATACTAAAGAAATTAGGAGTTTAATAAAGGGGTTTAATTATAATGATCATAGTGCTACTAATTATAACAACAAACCTCACTAATGGTTTGGTTGTGCACATTACTAGTATTTGTAGAACAGAACATATAGACTCTATGTAATAGAATACTGTGTAGCTATTAGCATTATGTTGCAGAATGTATTTATTGATGTGGATATATTTGCACTTACACTGTGTTTTTAAAAAAGATAAATTTATACAGTGATATATAAGTATAAGATATGAATACATGTATATAGGTATATGTGTTTGTTTTCGGGAAAAGTAGTCACCAAAATATTAGGAGTGGTGATCTCTGAGTGGTGGGGTGTGTGTGATTTTTATTTTCATGTTGTTTCTCTATCTTTGTATACGTTTAAAAATTACAAATGCAACAGGAATGAATTACTCCGTGGGGCAGTTTTATTCTAGCTAGAAGTAAATCTGACTTGGCTGCTATTCTCTTAAAATTGAGAGACACTAATCTCCGTCATTTTCTAAGCCCCTTCCATCTCTTGAGATTGTAAAAGAACCCCCAGAAAATTGGAGCAGGCCTCTGCTCTTCAGGTCATGGGGGCTGGCACTCCTGATTCTCCCACTCAGGCAATGCACAATGGCTCTGCTGGGAGCCACGTGCTTTCCACTCATTGTGGCACAGGGACCTTCACTGAGTTTAGCCTCAGTCCCTGAGCACCCACTGGGCCATTTAATTCTGTGGTGGTGCTGGTGGTGGTGTTGGGGGGGGGGTAGGGAAAGGGGGTGAGGGGAGGGGGTTGGTGGTGAAAGACATGCTTTCTTCCCCTCCCCCAACCCCAAATTAACAGAAATAAAAACAAAAAGGAATTTTTAAAAAAGTAAATTACCCTGTTATACCCTTTAGTTACAAAATGTGCTTAATGGCTTTATTTTGAAGATATTGACATTTAAACTTTATTTTAAAATTTATAAGAGCAATAACTAACTATTCTTACTACTTTCAGGCAATGAATGGTACCAGTTGATGGAGTAGACCTCCCGAAGTTCCCCGTTGCTCAACCACCCTTTTCCCATCCGACCAATAGGGATGCAGAGGAAATGACTCAAGTCTGACTGCATCCCGCCCCTTTGCACAACCAACCCTGACCCTTCCCTCGACCAATCATACACTACCCCACCCACCAACTCCCAGCCCAATAAAGCCCCCGTCCTCCTGAGACTCGGGGTCTTCCTCCCTGCCGCGCCACTGCGATGGCCGGCTTGTGACGAAGCCCCGAGTCGACTCGCTCAAGTAAAGGTTCTTTTGTTCTTACATCGGAATCGGACTCCCTCGTGGTTCTTGGGGATTATAACACCTGGGCATTGCATTGGATATTTATGCACAACACCAGTGAAGACACAGTCCTTGTCCTTAAGAAATATAATGTAAGGACAGAAAAAGGCCTCTTTTTTGCTGTGGCCTTCCACAATTTATGAGGAGCAATTGGTAATTCAACCCCAAGATTGTTGGCTCCTCTGATGCAAACAGCCCCTCTGTTCAAAGTGTAGGACAAGATAAGCTACATTTTTCCGCCCTCTTCCTCTCAGCTACTTTAACAACTCAGGGATAATTTGCATCAAGGAGTCTTTAGTTAGAAAGTTCCCTTCCTACCTTGCTTTCAGACAAGCCCTTTTTGAACTCTATAACTGTTGCAGAAAGACCAAGAAACTAAGCGATGCTTTGAAGAAATGGAGAAATCACAGTTTTAATAACACGCGCGGACTCAGGGATTGATGAAATCCAAATCAGAGTGGGGGTAGCACACGAGAACCTTGCTTTACAAATGCCCCTTGAGTTCATTGATTTGCAAGTATACTCCCTCCCTCCAAGGCCCTGAAGGGAGAATTCTTTTCATCTACCCTTCCCCCAGGTTCAGGGCTCAAAACAAGGCTCCCTGCCTTACCGCGCGGGACAGGGCTTTATTTGGTTTAATGGCCTAACATTCGTTGCAGAACCAGCCATCCTCCTCATAACTTTTGCTGTAAGCATGTTTTATAGGTTTGGGGAAAATGCTGATAAGACACCTCCTTAGGACATCTGCCAGCTGTCTCCTGGAAAGCAAACAAACTATAACTTTTCAACCCCCACCCCCTCCACTCCCCTATCTGCTCAGTTTCAACACAATTCCCCTCCCTTCCTGGTCGCTTAGCAACAGCAACTGCTTAAAAGCTCAGTGCCACTCTTCCCCACCCTGTTGACTAGCAATATTTGGCCCTTTCCTCCCTTAGAAAGTAAAATAAATTTCCTCTCTGCATCTCTTCTTTTACCTGGGAATTCTCTCACAGAATGAGTCACCAGCCAAACTCTAACAATTAAATTAGCCCCCTTTTACTGCTTCCTGAGAATGGTAAAAATATTCTTGTTTGGGGGTATTCAGCTGTATTTCTCTCTCAGCCCACAACTCTTCCCATATCCACCCTCCCCAAACCTTGCTGCTAATGCAATGCTGGGTATTCTGATAGTCAGTGGGATCATACAGCTTTAGACTGAGATTCTCCTGCAGTTGAATGGACAGGACCTAATGCTCAGAGATGACTGGGCTAGCTAGAGATGGTTTACTGACTGACCATATACTAGTACAGCCCCTTAAAAAAAACACAAAAGAATATTGCCATCATTTCTTGGGGGCTGGCTCTAGAGGATTTGGTTCTACAAAGCCTGAAAGAGGAAGGAACCTTTATTCCAAAGGTGGCTGGCATTGGTAATATCTACTAGATTTGAAAAGAGTTCATCTGCAAGAGACAAGGAGACTAAAGCCAAGAAGGGCTGACAGAATAAAGATCATCTGATGACTGCAGGACACGTGATGGTGATACTTGAACCCTACCCTTGTCACACTATGGTGCTCCTTCAGTAAGAGCACAAGATAATTAATTTATAATTTTGGTTCTAGATATTTCGTTGAGATTAACAATGAGATCATTAATAATGAACTTCAGCATGTAATTGTTTTACAAGCAAGAAGTGGTCAGTTCCCTTCCATCTTCGCTAAAGGTTGAGTCTGAATTACAGACTCAGAAAGTCTGACTGCCAATCACTTGGGTATTGAGTATCTGTGTTTCTCCTCAGCGTTCAAGTCTACTCTTTATTAAGCACTTACAATGCATCAGGTTCTGTGCTAATATTTCACATGCTTTATGTCTCCACGAAATTTGTACAAATTTGTACTGGAGGTATTACATACCCCAATACACAGGTGAAAGACTGATGTTTAAATATTGTAATCCTTGTTCAAGTTTACGTAGAACAAGTTAAATGGTAAAACCAGGTTCATCTGATTTTACAGCCTTACCCTTAACTGCTGACTTTAAACCACTTATGATGTTTAAAGTAACAGAAAAGTAACAGAAAACTCCCAACAGAAGTTGCCTTAAATGAATAAAAAATGCCATAACACAGAAAATGTCATAACTGACATAAGCAGAGGTCTAGCTCCTGGGCAGTTTGTCAGGGCCCCTGCCCCTTCATAGAGATGCCCTTGGTTCTGCGCCCTCCCCTCCCTCCTCCTCCCCCCAACATGTTTTGGCTTTGTTCTCAGGCTGATACCAAGGTGACTCATTTGTTCCAGGCATCATATGCAGACAGAATAGCATCCAGCGGAAGAAAGGAGATGGTAGATTTCTTTTCTCTCTCTTAAGAACAAGAATGAGGAGGCCTTCCATGGAAAGTTACCCCTCCCCTGGAAGACTAACTCCATGTCTGTGTTGCCAAAAACAGGTCATACCCACATTCTGAAACCACTTCTGAGCAAGAGGAGTAGGATCAGCACAATGGGCTTAGGTTAATCATGTGGAGTGAACCTGATGACTTGGGAACTTGGACCAGTCTATTATATCTGTTATTAATAACTGAAATGCTCAGAGCCAAATTTTAGGCTTACCACCAACAATATCATAAACTTTGGATATTGACATTACCTGGAGCTCTATCTTATTTTCTAACCTCAGTTTTCTCATATTCTTATTTTTTAATATGTTGAAATATGTGTTTTACTGTAAGTGATCCAAATCCTTTTTAGAATGAAGTAAAATATAAAAATGATTAATAGCTATTTAAGCACTTACATTTAAAAATAGTGCTGAGTTTATTTTTTTATGCTTTTTTTTTTTTTTTTTTTGCTGAGTTTATTTTTAACCTGCTTTATATTCTGTGAACTTCTTACAAAAGAACAGGGCTAAATTACATGATGTGTATATTTATGACATTTTGGGGCTATTGTATAAGTCTGTGTTATTTTCTTAAGAGGAACTTAGGCCCTGGCTGGTTTGGCTCAGTGGATAGAGCATCGGCCTGTGGACCAAAGGGTCCGGGTTTGATTCTGGTCAAGGGCACACATCTTGGTTACATGCTACTCCCCGGCCCTGGTCAGGGCTCGTGCTGCAGGCAACCAATTGATATGTTTTTCTCACACCGATGTTTCTCTCTGTCTCTCCATCTCTCTTCCACTCTCTAACAAATCAATGGAAAAATATCATCAGGTGAGGATTAACAAAAAACAAAAAGAGGAACTCCTTAACAGTGATCATTGTTAAACCTAGGACTTGAGAGCTGAGGGAGGTTATTGATTTTCCTCTAGAGTGGTTTCCTCTTTGCTTATAAAAGATTTAGACTAACTACCACATGGTGGATGAAGTTTGATTGGATAAAGAGGGCTCCATCAATCATTATTCAAACCTGTTAACTTTCTAGACAGTGAGCAAGGTCAAAAAGTAGAAGATTCAGATTCT
Source organism: Murina feae (assembly GCA_004026665.1). Classification (NCBI taxonomy): domain Eukaryota; kingdom Metazoa; phylum Chordata; class Mammalia; order Chiroptera; family Vespertilionidae; genus Murina; species Murina feae. The sequence continues at coordinate 27,225 of PVJC01003772.1, read as the reverse complement.
GCCCAAAAGGAGTTTATAAACTAGATGGAGCAACTGCTCCTACATTAAACAAACAAACACATAAACAAACAAGTAAATAAAATTGTCACATACACTACATGATTCAGTGAAACTGTGGGGAGAACTCCCAGTTTTCCCACCTGTAGTAAAGGAGGTTGAGCTGGCCACATGATTTCTTGGTTCTGGCAGTGCTTGTACCTTCTATAATCCCGTGATGTTTCTAACGCTATGAATCTGTTATTATTTCCTCTTTCCTTTTCTCCATACTGAGACGGCCTGAAACCACACAGAAAGTCTAGAATCAAGACAAACTCTAACGACCAGGACACTCAGTTGATGGATGTCGTAGGTGACTTTGTTAGGGGGAAAGTGGAAATCACAGCAAAAAGAAAAGCTTATATCAGGTTGAGATTTATTCCAAACGGAAGAGAACCTCCAAGACAAATTGTGACGTCTTCTCTTAAGTCCTTAGTATCTACAACTGACAAATGAGGCTCTTAGGATCTGAAAGATCCTGATTTACTAAAGAAAGGTTCAAATATGTTCATTGTGCCACACTTATGAACGAAAGTAGCTGGCACACAGTAGGTGATCAATAACTATTTATTAACATAATTAAATGAATTGAGTGAATCAATAAATGAATGGATAATTTTCATCAAAGTCTTTTAGACTGGGTTCCTGTTGAGTAGACTCAGGTGACAGAGAAGAGGAGGGGGAGGGAGAAGAGAAGGATCAGGTAGAGAAGCAGCTGTGGTGTAGCCTCGGCTAAAGGTAGGCAGTGGTGTGAAATGAGTGGTCTTACAGTGTCGTCCCAAGTTGGGCCAAGGAGGCCTGGCCTTTATATCCATTTTGGTCAGTTTTGGATGTGGGCTGCCCTTTGAAGGAAGCCTTGGACAGACAATTACCCAAAATAAATTATCCCCAAAGAGAGCTGACCGTATACTGCCTTCTGGTTGCCCTATCAGTTGTTGGGAAAATGAGTCTGCAGCAGATTGAATAGTATGTCCCCCCCCGCACCCCCCCCAAAAAAAACAACACACACACACACACACACACACACACAGCAACAACCCAGAACCTACAAATGTGACCTCATTTGAAAAAATATATTCTTTGCAGATATAATTAAGTTAAAGATCTCAAGATGAGATCATCATGCATTGCTTGGATGGCCCCTAAATCCAAAGACAGTGTTCTTAAAAGAGACAGAAGAGGAGACACAGAGAAGATGGAGGCAGATATTGGAGCCATGCAACCGTACGCCTGGAGCCAAGGAGTGCCTGGGGCCACCAGAAGCTACAAGAAACAAGGAAGGGTCTACCCTAGAACTTTTGGAGGGAGTGAAGTACTGCCTACACCTTGATTTTTGGACTTCTGGACCCCAGAACTGGGAGAAAATAAGTGTCTGCTGTTTTCAGCCACCCAGTGTGTGGCAACTTTTTTTCCCCCCCAGCATGCTTAAGAAACTATTATGAAGTTCTACTGTCTGGGTAACTCATCACATTGTCTACCAACTCAAGGGTTGAAAAAAAAAGGGGGGGGTTAATGTTTAAACCTACGAAAACTCAGAAAATCTGTTTTGGAATATCTCAACTCAGTTCAGGTTTTTTTGAAGGGGACTAGTGACATGAAGTGCTACAAAATGGACATTAGTTATCTTAACCATCAGTGTATGTGACCACAGAATTAATCCAGATTGCAAGGTTGGTGGAATACATGTTCTCAGTATAAAATGCTTATAATTGTTCTCAGAATTAAATAACCTAAATTAATAGGCAGAATTCCCATAGAGGCAGGCTTAATTTGTATTCTTCCAGAAAGACCTACTCTACTTACTTTACATTCTTACTTAGAAATGGTATTTTGGCTATAGTATATCTTATTTCCAAAAAGGAACTATAATATTTCTTGTTCAAATGTGTTAGCTGTGCACTTATAGGCTTTTTTTTTTACCTCCAAAACTGAAATTATACACATTATGTAACTTTAACTGCCTACAATCTATATATGCTATAATTTAATTACATTTTGAATAAGAGATTTGCATTTTGTAAAAGCATTGGTATTTAGACACTAAGTCACTAGAAGAAAAGAAATAAAATTAATATGGAGGGTTTTTAAATAGTTACATTTCAACTAAAATAAAGATAAAATGTCCCAGGTTTTTCTTTTCTTTTTTTTTTTACAGATAATTAAAGTAATCCTTACTATTTAGAAATAATGCTCCATCAAGACAATTGCATTTGTGCTATTTGAAAAGAGAGGAGAGGACATATATCTATAAAATATAAAACATAGAACTGAAGGTTTATTTTTAAAAAAACACTTGGAAAATTATCATAGCTTATTTGTGAAAAGACTCTTGCCCCCATGAAATTTTGATGTGTTCTTTACAGAGTAGAAATGTTTCCTTTCATTGTTGAGTGTCAAAAGGCAGAGAAGTCTAGAATTACCCTGTTATAAATGTGACTGAATTGTTTTAAAAATATTTCAAAATAGGTGGTTATCAACAGAGTATTGAAATTCTCATTTTCATTTAACAGTCAGTATTATTTTAAATGACAGCAAGATCCCCCCCCCACCCCATCCAGGCAGCACTAATTGGTCACACTAAACACAAAGAAATGTTATATTTGGAAATGTTAAAAACATCAATTAAGATATCCTGATCCTTGAGCTTCAGCCCAATTTCTTTGATGCTTTTAAGTCAAAGAAGCTCTTTAAGGGAAAAGAAAGTTAATAAATAAAAGCACAGAGAGAAATGGGACAAGCATTTCAGAAAGAGATTTTTAGTCTTAAGCAAACTTTTATAGAGAAGAGAAAACTAGAGGACACTAACGCATTTTATGATGCTAGTATAACTATGATATAAAAAACAGACAAGGGCAAAATAAGAAAGAAAATTTACAGGGAAATTTTTCTCATGAACATAGGTGTGCAAGTCACAGATGAAATACTGGCAGCTTGAATCCAGCAATATATAAAAAAAGATAATAAACCATGATGAGGTTAGATTTACTTCAGGAAAGCAGAGTTACTTTAATATCGGAAAATCTTTTTTATCATTACCATATTAGCAATATAAGGAGAAAAAGAACATGAATATTTCAATCAATGTAGAAAAAGGGTTTGATACATAGCAAGAAGAATTCATAATTTTAAACAATACTTAGCAAATAAGGAATGATAGGAGCTTTCAGCATGATAAGTGGTATCCAATAATTACATAGAGCAAACGTTAAATGTGAAATGTTAAAATCATTCTCTTTAATATCGTGAGTAAGACAGGGATGCCCACTATTATCTATCATAATAAAAGCATAATATGCTAATTAGACCAGACGTCCTTCCTTCGGGACAAAGCCGAGGTGGGCGGGGGCCGAGGCAGAGGCTGTGGCGATTTCGGTGATAGCAGGGGCCAAAAATTCGTGCATTGGGCTTCTAGCAATACCATAATAAGTATCATTATTATTACTTTCAGTTTAATATTGTATTGGAAGTACAATGTGAGAAGTAAAAGAGAAAAAGAAATAAAACTGATTTTCAGGGGATATGACTATGTAGAAAATCTAAAAGAGCTTACAGATAAATTATTAGAAATCCAGACCCCAAAGTCAACCCACTTCTATAATTTAAGGACAAATAGGAAATATAATTCTAAAGATATTTATCATTTATAATATTATTTTTAAAAAGGTAGCTAGAAATAAACCAAACAAAAAGCATGTAAGTCCTCTATAGAGAAAACCATAAAAATTAATTGAAAGGTATTAAAGATTATGTAAATAGAAAAATGTATTATATCATAGGTTTGAAGATTCAGATTTGTAAAATGCCTGCAAAAGTTAGATTAATAGATTAAAGAAAAATCACCAGCATTGTATACCTGGGCCACTGTCCAATTTTAACAGTGATTAGTTAATCTTATTAGTTAGTTGTTGCCTTGGACCTGGAGAAGATGAAAGTTAAGGTCAATTAACTTTCTCAGTTAAACTAAGAAAATGATTTGGAAGGGAAGGAAGAGAGCCCAGAAGGGTGAGCAAACAAACTGAACCTAAAATTGGGCCCATAATTGAAAAACCATAAATGCATTCATAAAACAGAATATTGGAAATCACAATGGACTTGGAAAATAGACATGTGGTTGCTATAATTAACCAAGAGTGACTGATTGTATATTTCCAAGAGGGTACTTCTCAAAATTTAGCACAGTAAGAAGCATGGGTAGAGTTTTGAAAACGCAGATTCTGGGCCTAGAGATTCTAATTTAATGGCTATAAAAGGAAGGCCTAGGAACGTAGGAATTTTATATCAGCTTTAACTTGAAATATCTGAAGAACAATGGACATCTGCATTACTCTTATGTAGGTTCACAAAAGGGGTTAGACAATTACACGTGTGTGTGACTGGGGTTTGCAACTAAAATCAACAATGTTCTGCAAATCAGCTCAGTTTCAGTATCTATACTATAAATATGGGCCAATCCTAAAATAGTCTGTAATATTTTCCCTATAAACCACTTCATTAAATTACTAGCAATGGGCCCACCAACAAACAAATAAATGAGAAAACATTCTTATTTTATATAGGCAAAACATAAAAATCTACTTCCATATGCAGGGAAAATTGACACTGGGTTCCCATCTGCTGTCCTAAATATTAATTCACTCATACACACAATTTTGAGGATGGCAAGATAAAAGAAAATATTTTCCTAAGAGTTCTTTTAGAATAACTTTTACAAAGCCACTTTTGAATGCATTTGGATGCTTTTTCAGAAACTCTGACCCTCAGACTAGTTGAAAATAAAATCTGAAAATGTTACAGAATAGTCATGGGGATGTGAAGTACAGCACAGGGAATATAGTCAATAATATTCTAATAACTACTAGGGGCCCGGTGCACAAAAATTTGTGCACTAGGGGGAGTCCCTCAGCCTGGCCTGTGCCCTCTTACAGTCTGGGACCCCTCAGGGGATGTCCACCTGCTGGCATGCCTGGCCAGCCTGGGTGAGGAGCTGATGGCTGTTTGCAGGCTGGCCAAGCCCCCCAGTGGGAACCCTCACTCGATGAGGGTATGGCCAGCCTGAGCAGGGGGATGAGGGCCATTTTCAGGCTGCCCACAGCTCCCATTGACCCAAGGTTCCAGCGAGGCTGGCTGGAATCAGGTTTCTGGGGTTTATTTATCTTCTATAATTGAAACTTTATTGCCTTAAGCAGAGGCTTCAGCTCCGTGGCTTCTATAATTGAAACACTGTTGCCTTGTGCAGAGGCCCGGCCGGCCTAGGCAGGCAGTTTCAACTCCATTGCTGGTGCAATGGAAGCCGCCTGTTTGCTCTAGCTCCATGGCTGCCGGCCACCATCTTGGCTGGGTTAATTTGCATACAGCCTCTCTGATTGGCTGGTGGGTGTGACTTGGCTGGTGGGCATGGCTTAGGTGTCTTGGAGTAATGATTAATTTGCATATTACTCTTAGATTAGATGTTTGGTGTCATGGGCATGAGATTTATCAGGATGATCACTTATTAAGTTATATGTCTAATCATGGGATGTACCCCATGGTTAGAACTTAATTTAATATTGTATGTCAAATGTAATTGAAAAATAAAAAAAGATTAATTTTTAAAAAAGGTCTGGATCTAGCTGGTTTGGCTCAGTGGGTAGAGCACTGGCCTGTGGACTGATGGGTGCCAGGTTCAATTCCAGTGAAGGGCACATGCCTAGGTTGTAGGCTTCATCCTCAGTATGGGGTATGCAGGAGGCAGCTGATCAATGATTCTCTCTCATCACTGATGCTTCTATCTCTTTCTCCCTCTCCCTTCCCCTCTGAAATAAAAAAACAAAAGGTCTGAAAATGTGGATAAACAATGTGAAAAAAAAATGAGCACAGCTTTAATTGTAAAGAATTAGAGCTTCAAACAAGCCTTATTTAAAAAACAAAACAACAACAAAAACCAAACAGAAAAAGTCACATCCAATATAACTATGTAAATATTTTTGAAATATATTTTATTGGTTTTTTACAGAGAGGAAGGGAGAGGGATAGAGAGTTAGAAACATCGATGAGAGAGAAACATGGATCAGCTGCCTCCTGCACACTCCCTACTGGGTATGTGCCCGCAACCAAGGTACATGCTCTTGACTGGAATCGAACCTGGGACCCTTGAGTCTGCAGGCTGACACTCTATCCACTGAGCCAAACCAGTCAGATGTGTAAATATTTTAAAAAATATTTTTAAAAAATATTAGCAAAGAGTCAAGTTTTTAAAAATATGTTTTTATGATTTCAGAGAAAGAAGGGAAAGGGATAGAGAAATAGAAATATCAATGAGAGAGAAACATCAGTCAGCTGCCTCTTGCATGCCCATACTGGGGATCGAACCCGCAACCCTGGCATGTACCCCAATTGGGAATTGAACCAGGGACCTCTTGGTTCATGGGTCAATGCTAAACCACTGAGCCACACTGGCTGGGCTAATTCTGTAAACTTAAATGCATCTGGCAAGAACAAACATCTACCTCAAACCTGTGTAGAATTCTGAGAGGTACTGTTGTGTTGGTAATGTCCCGTTTCACCCACTCACCCTGAAGACGGAACCTGTCTTTTCCATTAGCCAAAGTTGCTTTGAAACAGTTGACAAGTAATTGCTGGGGTTATCATTAAGGAAGGGCCTGTCCCGCGGCTCTCAGTCTCAGAGCCAACATTCACTTCCTGTGCTCATCGGCACACACACTGGGGTCTCATGGCACTACACAGTAGCAGGAGTGAACAACGGACAGGCCTGAAAAGGGGTACAACTTAAAAGCAGCAGCTGGGCTCTCAAACACTACAATCCCTAAACCAGGTGAGACACTGCTACAACCCGCATCCACAGTAGTCTCTCCTTACCCATGCTTTGACTTTCCGTGGCTTCAGTATATCTGCGGTGAACTGCTGTCTGAAAATATTAAATGAAATGTCCCAGAAATAAACAATACATAAGTTTTAAATTGCACGCTGTTCTGGATGACATGATGAAATCTCATGCCGTGTAGCACCATTCTTCCCAGGACCTGACTCACCCCTTAGTTCAGCGTCTCCACATTGCACATGCTTCCCACCTGTTAGCACCAAGTAGCTGTCAGAGTTATCAGACTGACGATCACACATGAACCCTTATTTTACCTAATAATGCCACACTCACAACTTTTATTACAGTATATTGTTATCATTGCACTATTTTGTTATTAGTTACTGTTTTTAATCTTTTACTGTGCCTAATTTATTAATGAAACTTTATCAGAAGTAAGAAAAAACAGTCCTTGGATCAGCGATGGGACGCTGTTGGCCACGGGCTCCTACGATGGCTTTGCAAGGATTTGGACGGAAGATGGGAACCTGACCAGCACGTTAGACCAACACAAAGGCCCCATCTTTGCCTTGAAATGGAACAAAAAGGGGAATTACATTTTGAGCGCTGGTGTAGACAAAACAACAATAATTTGGGATGCCCACACGGGAGAAGCTAAACAGCAGTTTCCGTGTCACTCTGCCCCTGCCCTGGATGTGGACTGGCAGAACAACACAACCTTCGCCTCCTGTAGCACCGACATGTGCATTCACGTCTGCAGACTCAGTTGCGACCGCCCCGTCAAAACCTTCCAGGGACACACGAATGAGGTCAATGCCATCAAGTGGGATCCTTCTGGAATGTTGCTGGCGTCCTGCTCCGACGACAGGACGTTAAAGATCTGGAGCATGAAACAGGACACGTGTGTCCATGACCTGCAAGCTCACAGCAAAGAGATCTACACCATAAAGTGGAGTCCCACCTGGCCTGCCACCAGCAACCCGAGCGCCAACATCATGCTCGCAAGCGCTTCCTTCGACTCCACAGTCCGGCTGTGGGATGTGGAGCGTGGCGTGTGCATCCACACACTCACCAAACACCAGGAACCTGTCTACAGTGTCGCATTCAGCCCTGATGGCAAGTACCTGGCCAGCGGCTCCTTCGACAAGTGCGTGCACATCTGGAACACTCCGAGTGGAAGCCTGGTCCACAGCTACCGAGGCACTGGTGGCATCTTCGAGGTCTGCTGGAACGCCCGAGGGGACAAAGTGGGCGCCAGTGCATCTGACGGCTCTGTGTGCGTGTTAGATCTGCGCAAGTGACCGCAGTGTCCTAGGAAAGAGAAGTCATGGACCAGCGGTGGGCCCGGGGCCTTGGCACCCCTGAGACTCCATCCTGCAGCTGCGAGACCAGGAGGAGGTGGCTCGCGGGCATGACTTCGGAGCCAGCCCCTCCCCGGCCACCCCCGGCGGCTGTATTCCTAGTCCTCACTGGAAGGTTTCACACACACACAGTTGCATCGGAGGATGGTGCGTGCGGTCGGCTCTGATGGCTGCCATTGCCAGGCGGGAAAGCTGTGCCAAAAAAGAGAAAGAAAACTGCAATCACCTGAAAGGGGGTGGGAAACTCCCCGCCCCCCCTTGGACTGCCTGGTTCCCTAATGATGGGGACACTGCAGTTGGCTTGCAGAGATTCCAAGACCAGCCTGTGCGGCGGGAACACGCCCTCGGTGACCCTGACTCGTCTGCCCCACAACCTTCGTTGTGAGGCGCTTTGCTGGGCCTTCCGTCCGTCCACGATGGGGCTGGTGGCGCTCTCTTCCCCTCCCTGTCCTTACCCCCCCACCTGCCCCCCGCCCTTTCGTGTCTGGATTTGCTGTAGGTGCGGCCTCGGGGACACATGGCAAAGTCTTTGCCGATTGCTTTCTCCCTTCTCCCCTCTTCTTCCCTGTCCCCCACCTTCCCACCTCCCCTTCCCTTCATCCCTTTGTCATAGTTGTTTCCTATCCATGTAGGTGTCGAGGGCACTTTCCCTGCAAAATAAGTTCTTTATGTAGGAGGGCAGGGCAGGGGGGCTTTTTACAGGAGAGAGAGAAAAAAAAAGACTTATAAGAGAGAGAGCCCGAAGTATTTTTGGAAAAAAGAAAAGATATTTTTATATTAAAACGATTTTAAAATCCTACAATGGCCATCAGACAGAAAAAACAAAACAAAACAAACAAACAAACAAAAAACAGTCTTATAGGGCTCAGTACTATCTGCAGTTTCAGGCATCCACTGGATGTCTGGGAGCACATCCCCAGCGGACAAAAGGGTCTACTGTAATCGACATTCAAACACTACATCCTATAATCCACGTGAGCATGACATGAAGATCCTGCAAATCCTGGTGCAAAAGGCCACTACAGGCAAATACAATCTAACCAACACACAGAACCACCAAGAGCCAGAGGATGCCCATGCCAAGACTATTTTTTGTTTCTATCATCCGCAGTTTTTCCAGCCCCATCTCAGATGCCTCACAGAACTAAACTTTCAGATGAGAGGGAGGTTTCTTATTGGGATTCACAGTTTCTTCTTGTTATGTCTAATATGACTCATTTTTTGGTTCCAGGTCAACATTTTTTAAATTGACCTGTACATTCAATCTGTGACTGATACTGAGTTGCTGAATATTCAGAATCACTGGTATCTGATTTATATTATAAAAATTATCATTTCTTCTTATTCTTTTCTAAAGAATGTAGCTACACTTAAGAGAGCAAATATCATTACAGCAATATTTAATATATATAACACTAAGTATTTAATATATACATATACCTATACATATAACATTAAATTGACACTAGAAGTTAGAAGCCAGAATTTATCAATGTCATAGACAAAGACCCTCCCTACTCACAATTCTCCCTTCTGTCCAATTTAAGCCACCCTCACAAAGGTTGTTATAGAAACACCTCTCAGATTGCTGAGGTTGCTTGCCGTGCCCTCATTTGTCCCTGTCTTGCAATGCCATTCTAAGCCTTGCAGAGGATGTACTGTGTCATTTACACGGTCATGGAATTAGGTAACAGCATTTTTACACAGCAGAATCAAGTCTAAAATTTTCAAAATGCACATCCAAGGTTAGATAAGCTTTGAAGATGGCTCAGATTGATCACTGCTAGGCTCATGCAGTTGAATGTTAAATTTAACAACAGAAAATCAACAAATATTTGACACCAAGGGAAATACACGTCTAAGGAGCAGATGATGAAAATATTATATTCCCTTTAAAAATCAATCTAAAGCCACCTTAAGTCTTGAATTTTTATGGTGTTGAAACCCAGTTTCCTTTATCTTCTCTGTTCCAATTTTGAAGAATTGTAATTGTACATTTTGTGAGAAAATGCTTGTCTGGCAGTAGCTAACTCTTCCATTCCCCAGCAGAAATTCAGAACTATTTATTTCAGAAAGGTTAATTTGAAGTCAAGCCTCACTTTATGTTTCAAAATAGGTCTTAAGAGATAATATTTAAGCATAGCCTCAATTTAATTGGTTTAGCACCCTGGGAACTCATGTTAAAAAAAGGACGTTTATAACAAAGAGAAACTGGCATGGCAGAGAAATTATTACATTCTCTTTGGATTTTTAATTCATTGTTTTACAAGCCCACCTCAGTTTAATTGCTTTTCATCCGCCCCCCCCCCTCCCCGCCCACTTTCTCTCTCATAAGGTTATAGAATAGTCCCAGCTCAGAAACTGCTGGAACCGGCAAATTAGGTCATCCCAGTCAGCAGCAGAAACCAAGAGCAGGTGTCAAAGCATGCAATTTCATAAGCATAGCTTTTAAAAGAACATACTTTTTTTTTTGTTTCTTGCTGAGAAAGCCAACACCTAAATTGAAATTCTCCATGGACATCATCCCTAGTTTTCATCCCAGGTTTTTGGAGAAGAGAGTTAAGTCCCAGGTCATCTGGGCAGGATCAACCCTTAGGAGGGAAAAAAGGACTTATTTCAGACCTTGCTTTCGTCGTTTTCATTGTTGTTAATCCCCACCTGAGGATATTTTTTCCATTGATTTTTAGAGAAAGTGAAAGAGAGAGGGGAGAAACAGGAGAGAAACATCGATGTGAAAGAAACACATCAATTGGTTGCCTCCCACACATCCCCCAACGGAGCCTGCAACCACGGTACATACCCTTTGACTGGAATTGAACCCGTGTGACCCTTTGGTCCATGGGCTGATGTTCTATCCACTGATCTAAACTGGCTAGGGCTCAGCCCTTACTTCTTAAGTGACAAATTCTGAAAAACAACACTGCCTCTGTAGGAAATTGCCCTCCCAGTTCTTGGCTTCAGATTTTATTTCAATCCCTGTCACTCTGCAATGTTTAACCAGGGATGTGAATGGGGGTAAAGAGCAGCCTCAAAAGTTCATGAAGAGACTTTAAGAACTTAGCAAGAGGGTAATGAACGCCATCTAATAAAAGGGTAATATGCAAATTAACCTTCACTCCATCACAAAGATGGTGGCACCCATAGCCACAAGATGGCAACATCCAGTCCTCTCAGCCTCGCCAGAGTCCCCCAGTCCCTGGGGGTAGGGGGAAAGGTGGCCGCTGAGAGCAGGCAGCGTGAGTGGCCAGGTAGAATACTTGCTTTGAGGTCCAGAGCAGAACCTGGGGGCCCTGCCCAAGCCTCAGCAGAGGCTTGAGCAGACCCAGAGATTGGGGTGGGAGGTGGGATGCCTCTGTGCATGTGCTGCAGAGGAAACACCTTTTCTGACAGCTCATTGGCTAGGCTCCCTGTATGCCACTGGCAGTATTCTTGGCAACTAGGGTAATAAGAATCCAAGAAGGTGATCTAGGGTTTTTCTACCACACTCCTGGAGAAAAATAAACAAAGGTCCGCTGCTGGAGGGCTATGAAATGTCATATCCTGCCCTAGCTGGTTTGGCTCAGTGGATAATGCCTTGGCCTGTGGACTGTAGGTTCTGAGTTTAATTCTGATCAAGAGCATGTACCTAGGTTGCAGGTTCCTCCCTTGCCGGGGCCCAGGTGAGGGCTCATGCAGGAGGCAATCAATTGAAGTGTTCCTCTCACATTGATGTTTCTCTCTGTCTTTTCCTCTCTCTTCCAGGTTCTCTAAAAATCAATAGAAACATATCTTCAGGTGAGGATAAAAAAAAAGGAAGAAATGTCATATCCTATGAAAGACACATCTTAAAAATGCTTAAAGAAAGTTGTGGTGAAGGAACTGGAGTCCATGTTGATGAAAACACCTTGGCAGCTGTGGCAGCCAGCAGTGGCAGCAGCAGCAGAGTGATGGGGGTGGCACCTTCCCCGATCAGCCAGGTCGCCTTCTGCAGAGGGAGGTCAGACTGCAGTGCGGCTTAGGCCTGCTCCCTGAATCAGTAGTACATCTCCGAGGGCTCCCAGACTGTGAGAGGGGACAGGTTGGGCTGAGGCCCCCCCCCCCCACACCATGCACAAATTTCGTACACCAGGTCTCTAGTAGTCCAATAAAAGACTGAAAGAACCCAGTCAGATATCAAACAACAAAAAGTGTTTATAACCCTTGTGGAAAACTTATAAAAATCTACTGAATGGCATTGGACTTGTGAGAATGGCAGAAACTCAGCATAACTCCATCCAAACCCTGGCACTGAGAGACTCAACCAAATTCTACCATGTCTTCTATCAGTCTAACACCTAAGGGGACAAAACGACCCTTCAGAGCCCAAACAGACAAACCATAAACCAAAACAAATAAGCTGAACCTACAATGCTTAATTTAAATTGTATAGGAACTCTCAGCTTAAATGAATCTCATGGATTTTTATTTGTGAAGATCGAAGATAAGCTTGGTAATTATATAATGAGACATAAGGAAGAGGTACAAATAACTTTTTGAGAAAACTGCTGAAGTTCCTCTTATCAATTATATTTGAAAATAACATGGTCACAGTGTTGACTGAAATGAAAAGCATATTTGTTTTCATGATGTTTAGGAAAATTCACTTTTAATATTGAGATTAGGGTTTAGATACAATACAAGATAAAATCATCTAAAGAATTATAACATATTTCTCTGATTTTACTAGGAAGCTTGCCTCAACACCCAAAACTAGATGCTAATGTGAAGAAGATTTAGAACTGCTTATTGATGAAATGCTCTGGAATTCAATCTAAAGCAATCAATTTGTTTGATGTGGGGATTGATGGGGAAGAATGTCATGTTTGAACACTACATGGTTAAGAAGACAGTGCTTAGGTGCATATGTGGTTCCTTTACTAATCCTATATAATAAAGAGCTAACATGCTCAATAGACCGGGTGGGGGAATGACCTTCCGGAACAACCTTCCAGATGACCAGTGGGTCGGGGGCGGGACCGTGAGACAGCCAGGTCTGCAAGGGCTGAGTGCCTTGCACGAATTTCATGCATTGGGCTGCTACTCCAGAAATAGATACTCATATGAAGCTGGACATAAACTATCTTGGAGCTGGGCTGTCAAATGTCCAAGAAGCTCAGTTATAGAAGGTCTGCTGCAAAGTCTACACGCAGAAATGTGAGTGCCTTGGAGAATTAAGAGACAGAAATGCCAACTCAGCCTTTCAAATGACTAAATGTTTACAGCTGGGTATGAGTAAGCAAATTTGCCAAAATCACCCCTCTGTGAAGCTGAGGTTTTTGTCCTGAGAGAGAAATTTAATACATTACAAAAAAGGGCATTTTAGTTGTAGACCTTCATTATCCAGGACTTTATTAAAGTTAAAATACCTTTTTTATTCATAAAGAAACTGTGGAAGTTTACATCTAGGTTTCTTATCCTGAAAAATTGGGACTAATTGGAAAAGAAGAATGGAAGTGTTTAAAAACTACAAAACTCTTCAATCTGGCTAATTTTATGTTAAAGTCATCCGTAGAATTTGGTACAGATATATAATATCCTTGACTTCATTATTTTACATGTTTATATTCTAAAAAAATAATATATTTAGTTTGGTTTTGTGTGCGTGTGCTTAGGAAAAGAAATTCAGACTAAAAGAAAACACTGTATGGCTAAGGGAAATATTTAAATGATAACATGATGTGATAGCCTAAACCAAGGCCGTGACTTATTTAATAAACATCTACTGAGCTTCTGCTATGATGATTAGCCTAACAACTTGAATGAGAAACTGTGGAAGGGCTTATCACATTAGTGAGACTCTCAGGGTTACGAGGAATAGACGTACCATTCAAACCAGCTCCAGTGAAGAAGGGTATTTATTCACTGGCTCCTGTATGAAAAGCTCAAGAATTGGTTCAGGCACCGCAGAGTGCCAGCGCTCAAGGTCCTCTCTCTATCTCTTGGCTCTGACTTCCTCTAATGCAGTTAGACAAGCTAGAAAGGGAACCCACAATTTAAAAACTTTAAGGACACATTTACAATCCCGTTAAGGAAAATCTGTGATATTTATGTCTTTTGGTGTCAATTTCTTTGTCTTTAAAATGAAGGGTTTGAGCTATCATTTCCAAGGTTTCTTCCAACTTCAACATTTAGATTTAGCAAATAAAAATACAGTAAATTTGAATTTCAGATATGCAATGAGTAATATTTTAATGTATGTACCAAATATAGTATGGGAATATTAATCATAACATATTATTCATTATTTATCTGAAATTCAATTTTAACGAGGCATCCTGAATTTTACCTGGCCACCCTAATCCTTTATATTAAATCTCATTCATTCATTTATGCATCCATCCATCCATCCATCCATCCATCCATCCATCCATCCAAGGATTTGTTCAAATACATACTAATTGGATATCTGCTATGTGGCCAGATACTTTGCTAGTTGTTGGGGATATTGTGATGAGCAAAAACAGATGTGTTTCCTGCTCTTGTGGAACTTTCACACTCTCTGGGGAGAGTGACAATAATTATAGAACCACCAAGATGAATGTATAATCACTAGCTGAGTAAAGTATGTTGAAGGAAAAGAGAGCATAGTACAAAGGACCAGGAGTCAGGAAAAGATTCCCTGAAGAAGTGGTGCTTGAATTAACAGAGTGGAGGAAGTGTGTTCAACATGGGGGAAATAATCGATACTTCATGTCTATGTTGAGATTAATGAAATGGAGTTGGATTGAAAAATTTGTTGGCATCTTCTTGAACAGAGTCGGAGACAAACGTGGGTAGTGACACCCTCTTACCTCCTTAGTCATTCTGGCTCTTATTACACATGCAACTTTACTTTGTGACCCGAATAGGACACTTTCCATGAGCAGTACCACAGTGACATAGGTATGAACACTTCTTCAGATGTCTATATAAGGTATGCGGGCCTTAGAAGATACAGTTTAGGATGCCAGTTCTGAAAACACATTACTGGTCCTATTCTATTTCAACTAAACTTCTGCTATAAACCATGAATAACACTTGGAATTGTTTTCCAAGTTGGAACCCTGGGTCCTGGCATTAATTCTTCTTTAGCCACCTCATTGAATGTGGGCATGCCATTTAACTCCCTGTGCTCCAATTTTATCACCTATGCAATGGGATTCACATTGTAAACTCAACCTACATCACTGGATTGTTGTAAAGATTAAAATAACATGAAACCTTATATTTTAAAAGCAAGTTTTAGTGTTCCTATGTTATTAGTCATACCAAAATAGTTACTATTATTGTTTTTCATGTGACATAACGTATATTTCCCCTGAAGTCATATGGGGTATGTTGAAACTTGGATACATATAAATGTGACTTGAATAAATGCCTTTACAGGTTTTCATCTGTTTAGTGAGAATAATAGTGTAGTTTTTGCTAGTATTCCACCAATGAGGGGTTGAGAAAGTTAATGTGCTTAGAGTTTCTTGAAAATAGGTTGCTACCTAAGTACAAATATAAATCCCAGTTATTATTACTACCATTAGAGCTGATGTTTCTTTTTTTTAACACATTAACATCCCTCCACTGAATAAACTGCTGAATTGTTAGAAGGACTCACGTTGTCATTCCTCTCTTCTTTATGTGTCTCGCTGCCCTTGAGCTAAACAATTCTCCAGCTCCCACAGTGCTTATTTAATAAATGACGCCGTTAAGTTCCCAAAGAAAGACTTTCAATTTTCCTCTTGTGTGATGGCAGTGATCAAGCCCCAACATCCTGTGATCTGGTTCAATGAGAATGTACACTTGAAACTCTTTCACTTGCTTGTTTATTGTATTTAATCTGTTAGATTTTATAAGCCGTGGGAGTAGTTGATGCTTTTCTTCTTCTGTTGACAATTTCCTCTTCTATTTTTTTTCAAACTTAGAAAAAAAGGTTAATTGCTATATATTTTTGAGCTAATTTTCTCTGACTTTTATAAAATGCTGTGAAGTAAGAAGGTTATCAGGATTTTATATAGCTCTTAAAGTGCGTGTGCGTGTGCGTGCGCATGCATGTGCACACACACACACACTATATCCTGGCTAGAAGTTGAATAGAAATAATAGTCGGATCATGGAGTCACTAGAGAAATTATAGAATCATAGAGTTACTAGAGAATTTTGAGATCAAGTCCAACTTCTTCATTTCACAATAGAAGAAACTGAGGCTCAGAGAGTTATGCAATATAGCCAGATCACAGCACCAAGGCAGCACTAAAACTTGAACTTCCTGAGGACCAAAGGTGAGGTAGAGTGTGTGGCAAAATGGCTATAACCAATAAAGGCTACAAAGATTTTCAAGGAAATCATAAGACCAACCCCCAATGGATTTATGGCTTAGAACCACCAGAAGATGAGCTCCATTCAACATGGTGACTAATTTCACCTTGCCAGAACCCCTAGCCTCATTATATTCTCATTCTAATACACTAGCACACTAAATGACACACCCCATGCCACCATGATCAGAAATGGAAAGTACATATAAGGATACAACATGGTCAATGAAGCTCTTTCAAGAAGTCTCCACCCCTTTCCTGGAAAATCCTGAATATTCCTCCCCCTTATTGAATGCCCTATCCCTTGATTAAATGAACTCAATAAAAGAAGTAAATCCCATTAGGAAGAGGTTACTTTGCCTGTGGAATAGCCACTATCTTTCCCACAGCTTCACTAATAAACTCTCTATGCTGGCTTGAGTTTGAATTCTTTCTTGCATGATGCCAAGAACCCATGGTGGGTTGCAGACTTTCGGATCCCCAGACCCCTAGGACACCTGCATTAGACAGTGGACCCTGGAGGTCATGTTTTTACTATCTATTTCCACCACTTGTCATAGATCATTGTTGAATTAAAAGATAACAAGTGACCTAAAAGATCCTTTCAGAGATTTTTGTCCAGATACTGAGATAACAGTCTCTATGCTGTTTAATAAAATGTTACTTGCTTACTAAACATTTTAACTAAAATAATATATGCAGACTCTTACTAGAGACCATGTTTTGTTTTAAATGTGTTACAAATTATACATAGCGCTGGGCCTTCTAAAATAATACGCATAACTTATTAGGCTGGGATAGGCATGCAGCATTACAAAAACAAAAATTGACTGTAATTAGTAATACAGATTCACTAAGTGGAAAGGCAAAAGGTTACTATCTTTTAATATTCTTTGAAATAATGTAAAATACAAGCAAAATAATAAGAATTTTAACTGACAAATCCTATGAATACGAAAGCTGCGGAGAGATAACCTTAATCCCCACAGAAAAGCAGAGAAAGCCACACTGAAGAATGAGTGGAGTAAGAAGATGCAGAAAAAAAGTGGAGATAAGCCTCGACAGTGTGGTTCAGTGGTTGAGTGTCGACCTATGAACCAGGAGGTCATGGTTCGATTCCCAGTTAGGGCATATGCCTGGGTTGTGGGCTCAATCCTCAATGTGGGGCATGCAGGAGGCAGTCAATCAATGACTCTCTCTCATCACTGATGTTTTTATCTCTCTCTCCCTCTCCCTTCCTCTCTGAAACAAATAAAAATATATTTATTTGACTCCATGAAGAGCATAGCTTCTTTAGTTTCTGATGGCTTTGGGGTTTCTAGTTCTAGTTCTGCACAAGGCCCATTTGTACTTCCTCATTTTGGGACTTTTAAGGCACTCATTGTAGCAGACATATATGGTTTGTCTATCCTCAACTCTTCCATTATTTGGGGGAAAAACTTTCCACCCCATATTGGTTCTAACATGTGATCACATGACCTTGCTTTTTATCCACAGTGATCAATACTGGAGAGAGGCACATGACCCAAGCAGGACAATCCAAGTCTTCCTCTGGGATGTTTTTGAAATAGAAATGTGAGAAAGAAGCTTTTTTTTCAAAAAAAGGTGTCAGCAAATTATGTCCTCTCTAAATTCAGCTCACTGCCTGTTTTATTTTTGCTTTTTGAAATAATTATAGACCCATAGGAAATTTCAAAAATAGTAAGGAGATCCCAATAACCATCATCCAGCTTCTCCCAATGACAGCATATTCTGTAACTATAGTACATGATTGACACAATGAAATGGACACAGGCACAATACAGTTAACCTGACTACAGCCCTTACTCAAACTTCACCAGTTTTTCACTTTTTAATATTTTACTGATTTTTTACAAAGAGGAAGGGAGAGGGATACAGAGCTGGAAACATCGGTGAGAGAGAAACATCTATCAGCCGCCTACTGCACACTCCTTACTGGGGATGTGCCCACAACCAAGGTACATGCCCTTGACTGGAATCGAACCTGGGACCCTTGAGTCCGCAGACCGACGCTCTATCCACTGAGCCAAACCGGTCTTGGCAGTTTTTCACTTTTTAAAAATGTCTTTGTATATAGTTCTATCCTATTTACAGAATCATCTAACACCATCACAATCAACACACAGAACTGGTCTATTACCACTTTATATTAGTGGCTCTAAACTCTGAGAACCATTGGTAAGTTTAATGATTTTTCATTTCCAAAGTTTAAAAATGTAAGGGACAACCATTTAGTTTAAAGCCACTTTTTGCCTTCCAAATATTTATTTTACATATTTATCGAGGCAAAAAAAAAGAAGTTCTCCTCCTGTGGAATGGTATCCACAATTTGCACAAGTTTTACAAGATAAAAAAGTTCAGGAGATTGGTTGCACTGCAGTGTGAAAGTACTTTACATAACTGAGCTGCACACTTGAAAATGGTATATTTTATGTTATGTGTATTTTATTTACCAAAGTTTAAAAAAAAGAAGGGAAAAAAGGAATGAGGTCTTATACATATCATTACATTGAGAAACTATGAAAACATGGGAAGCAAGAGAAGTCAGACAAAAAAGGTCACATGTTACATGATCCCATTAATAAGAAATGTAAAGAACAGGCAAATCCATGGAGACAAAAAGCAGGTTAGTGGTTGCCATAGATGGAGGGAGTGGAGAATGAGGAATGACCACTGCTGGCACAGATTAAAATGATAAGGAGATAATGGAGAGTAATGGAGATGGTTGCCTAACTTTGTATATATACTAAAGACCACTGAATTGTATACTTTTAAGGGTGGGTTTTATGATATCTGAGTTATATCTCAATAAAGATATTATTTTTAAAAAATGCTGCAGTGGGTGTCAGAGCATCTCAGTTGCTAGAGCCCCAGACAATCACACTCCCTGTAGTTGCAGATCTGTGAGGTACATTCTCGTGGCTACCACACATGATGCTCTAACACAGGTATATTTTGGGAGTTGATTATGATAATAGTTACTTAAAATACATTAAGTGCAGACCTGAGCAAGGAAATGGACTAAATTATTTCACCCATGATTTCTTTTTTCAAGCTTCGGTAAATGCATGGTCTGAATTTCCTACTGAGAATAGATGAGTGTCGATACTGCTATTTCACTGCTGCAACCATTTTGATTCTGAGAGAGCAAAGGATATATATCAGCAGAAAATATGAAATGGTTTCAGATCTCCTTTGTGACCCTAATAAACATAAAAAGTACCATGAAACAACTTGTATTTTCAACTGCTGATCAGAACCACACTTATGCAAACTGCCGGTGGGGTCATTACTGTCATCATCCTCACTTTGGGCAAATCAAATGGTAGTAAGGAAGGATGGGATGTGCTCTGCTGAAATAAGATAGGAATGCTTGTGGTGCAAGGTACATGCTAATTTTTTAAAGTTACAGATTTACTAGTTTTAGTGGAAGATAAATCAAAATATAATTTTAATTTTTTCCCAAAGAGGTAGAAGAGACAAAAGGAGAGAATAGTAATCAAGGTTAGATATTTCCGAAATTACTCTACTTAGATATTTGACTTTGGAGTCACGTAAATGTTTTAGATGATTCAAATAAAATAACTACAAAGGTAAAAAATGAAACTAATGAACTCCACTGTGGATTTAGTGGGTATCTTAACTACACAGAGAACTACTTCAAGGTACTTCAAAACATAGCAATTTGACTGGGATGCAACCTATGACATAAAAACAACAAAACAAAACAAAAAACACCCTGCAAAAACTCTGTAGGACAAATGACTTAGTTCTCTCAACCAATAATTTACAAGGGGAAAAACAGAGACTTTCTTAAGAAATGTAAGAAAAACATCAACCAAATGCTAAGTATGGACTTCATTTTGATCTTGATGACAAAACTCTGAAAAAATATTAATGAGGCAGTTGAAATTTGAACACTGATTGGATATTTGATGTTACACAGAAAGTATCATTAGTTTTTAGTGATACTGATATTGTGGTTATCTACATATATAAAAGCCTAAGCGACCATCACAACCAGATGAACGACCGAACAGGCTGCATGGGATTACTAGGCTGGCAGGGGGGTTAGTGAGGGAAGACCAAATGACTGGGCAGAAGGCTGTGTGGGGTGACCAGGCTTGCACAGGGGGTAGGGGGAGAAGGGGAAGGCAGTAAGGGGCAAACAGGCCGGTGGGGGGGGCAGTTGGGGGTGACTAGGCCAGCAGTGGGAACAGTTGGGGGTTACCAGGCCAGCAGTGGGGGCAGTTAAGGGTGATCGGGCAGGCAAGCAGGTGAGAAGTTAGGAGCCAGTGGTCCCGGATTGTGAGAGGGATGTCCGACTGCTGGTTTAGGCCCAATCCTGGAGATCGGGGCATAAACCAGCAGTCAGACATCCCCCAAGGAGTTCCAGATTGGAGAGGGTGCAGGCTGGGCTGAGGGGACTCTAACCCCCCCCCCCGACCCTGCATGAATTTCGTCCACTGGGCCTCTAGTGTGTAATAAAAGATCTCTTATCTTTTAGAGACATATCCTAAAATTTTTACAGAATAAATGTAAACAGACTGCCTAGATTTAGCTTTAAAGTAATCCAGTAGGGACAGAAAATGGATAAGAGCATAAATAGCATAAGATTTGCCAAATACTGATAACTCACAAAGCTGGAGATTCCATTAAACTAGTGTCCATTTTTTGTATATGTCTGACATTTTCCATAAGAAAAGGTTTTTTAATGGCTAATTCATCTTTTAGATTCAAATATAGGTCTGAAACCATTTGGTATTTTCTGCTGTTATAACTTTTTTATTCTCTAGGTCAAAATGTTTGGAGCATATCAATGATGGCATCATATTGTGGTGCTTTGTTCTTCGACTAGCTCTCTCACCCTTTGAAAAGTTGCCTAAACTTTCTTTCCCATCACTTGAGCTGTGAGACCACTTAGGTAAGTGTCCAGTTGCCATTTGCCATTCAATATACACTATGAAGTGATCATGGCATCCAAAGAACCACAAACGATGGTTGTCCACAGGTGAATAAAATACAGTTCTTGTCTTCAGGGAGCTTATACTCTCTTGGGGAGGTGATCATATCATTCATTACAAATAAATTATTATTATAATGTAAGCACAACATATAGAGGGACCTGAAGAAGGGACTGACACATTATATCTTGGGATGGAATTGAAGAAAGCCTTCATAAAAAAGGTGGGCTTTACACAACATTTTGAAAGAATGAAAATGTGCTTTCCAGGTTGACAACTCAAGCAAAGATAGACAGGCCTGGAAGAGCCTGGTGTGTTTGAGGGACTGAACACAGCGTCTCACGTCTTGAGAGATATTAATAAAATTCCTGTGTATTTCAAATAATTACTGTCTTATTAATGGGAATTTTCAATTCAATAAACTTTCAGTTGAGTTAAATGACTACCTAGCAAGGCAAATGAATAACTGAAAACACTATACCATTTAAGCACTTTCTATACTTTTAATACACTGCCAAAGTCTGTGGTGGGTCCAAAGGAAAAATAGAAAAGACTCCTAAAGGATTTTCTGGCCTTGTTAGATGGGTAGGATTTACATGTGTGGAATAATTACAGATAATGACTAGAGAATTCCTGAGGAAGGAAGAAGAGTTTCAAAGAGACTTAGGGAGACAAAAATAGGCCAGGGTTTTGTTCTAAGCAAATTTTGTTGGTAATGACACCTAACATTGAGGGCACCCGTGTATCCAGGCCATGGGTGATGCACTTACACTCACTACCTCACTTCAGTGCACATTGATAGGCAGAAAAAGCTATATCCCAGGGACTTATAATGAATATTTTTCTTCCACAGTTAAACTATAGATACTGAGAACATCCTTCCCCAAGTTTAGTTGGTCTTTAGTTGTACATGTACGCCTGTGGGAGGGTGGGCAGGGGTGGAGGCTGGAAGGGTAAATCAGGGGATGAGAGTGACCCAAGGAAGTCTTTGACTCACCTAAAATTATGGTGAGGCTTGGTGTGAACCAGTGAGCTGCACCAAAGGGGTTCCTTCTCTAGGTAAACTGATGTGCAAACATAGTAGTTGGAAGAAGAGAGAAGGTAACAACTACTAGTACAGGAAGAGCAAGAAGCCGAGTCACATTAATGGCTAAACATCAGTGAGAAGCCCCTATGGCCCAATCCAACTACCCATTCTACCTTTTCTGTCTAATTATTTGGATTTTTCCATGGTCCCTAACCTGGTGAAGGAAATAGACATAGAAAACTACGTCAAATAAATGCATGCAAATTCAGGGGAGAAAAGAAGCCTGGAGAATGGAAACCAGCTGACTTTTGGGTGGAACTGTGATTTTTTACCTCTTAAAAATGTTAGAAAATTATAGTATTGTGCTAATATGTGGAGGGAACATTCTAAAACATATAATAATCTGGACTTATAACAGACAGACTGTTTTTAAAGATTGAGAGAAAACAGGGAGAGAGAATAGAAGAATAAGGTCTGAATAATCTTTAGATTTTGGTAAAGATTATTAGATTTCTTGTCATTTCTTGATTGGAAGAAAATGACAAGAAATCTATGATATTTAGAAATCACATTTTAAAAAAGCTATGGCATCTCTCACATTTAGGCTTTGGGTAACTCATTTTGTTAACTGGGTGTGCAAAAAGGGGACAGTTTCCCTCAAACTGAACAATTTCAATGTTTGATTTGAGGTCAGATCCCTTTTTGCAGAAGACTTTTTTGGTCTGATGAATACAGCAAAAGCTGCCTCCCCTACTTGTCCTCTTTCTGGATTATTTGCTTACTCTGGGAATGAAAGGCTGCATGGTTTGTGAACTAGTTGTTATCCTTTGCCTGCATATCATGTTAGCTTTTTTGTCAGAAAAAATCACAAGAGTATATAAAAGTTTTTGATGAATAGAGTCCTTTATTTTTTGGAGAAAATGGATGGAACAGTTTGGGGCTTTGGAGCTGCATAGTGCTTTCCTGTGAGCACCTCCCACTGCCTTGACTTTTTATTTTGGAGTATGTGGCGCCAGGATTTACATGGCGCTGTGGGGAACAACTGGATTTAGCATAAGTAAGAATATCTGCTCTTTCCCTGGGGAGAGACAAAAAGGATAAGTGCACAAGGAACAGAGACAATATTACCAGGAGTTGTATTCCTGTTCAGCTCTTTATTCACTCTGAATGCTGGATTCTGTTGCAAATAATAAAAGCAAGAAGCCGGCTGGCTTAGAGCCAAGGTCTGAGATTAGCAGAAGAAACTATTTTATTTTGGGCTAAAAATATATTTGTCAGTGATGGTTTTATATATACACATGGTCATTTGGGTTATAAATTGTGTTGTTTTGTTGTTGTTTTTGTTTTTGTTTTGTTTTGTTTTTTGATAAGTTGTGCCAGGGAGTACAAGCTGATAATTTGAATTAGGCAGAGAAAGACAAATTTCCATCTGAGTATCTGAGAATCCAGATGGTGTTTTGCACACACGGGTTACTGCTTGCCACACTTTCTCAGTGTACATGGGTCTCTGAGTTTGGGTTGGATTTTTAGCATTCCCTTAAGAATCTGCATCTATTTTCTTCCTTAGTTCAACGTGTGAGATATTTTTTACTGTAATACTCTAAAACCAAATAATGTCATTTTTTCCCTTTTGACTCTCATCTCAAATATTCACTCCTCTCCCCTCATCCCCACCCATAAAACACATTGAATTGGTTGTAAGACAAACGTGGGTTGGAAACCCAGCTTCCGCGCATGCTCCCTACCTTTATTACCCTTGGGAAATTACTTAATTTATCTTCACTTCAATGTTTTCATTATGAATGAAGAATAATAATAGCACACATCTCGCCGGGTTTTGTGAAGATTAATGAGACAATACATAAAGGGCAGTTTGCATTGCATCTATGCAATGGGAGTTTGCATAGTCAGGTAAGTACGCAACAGAATTTTATCTTGATCATTATTGTGGGGTGAAGTGGTATTCAGAGGAAAATTTATAGCTTAAAAATATAAAAATTAAGAAGTGAAATAAGCATTCAATATAAAACATTAGAAAAAGACAAAGTAAGTGTTTATAAGTACGACTTCCATTTCTGCAATAACGAAGACTAAATGCACAGAGAAAGTCTTCCAGTATGGAACTAAAAATTCTGGATGAAGCACACTTCTATCTTTCAAAATACTTGGCTAGCCTATTGGGAAAAGGAGGACTATCCTTGCCATAGGTAATAAGAAAATATAAATTTAGAGAAGTATAAGCCCATCTGGTGCTGGTGTTTGCCATGGAGGTCTCTGGCTATCTTAGGAGGCCACTTGGTGAGGAGATGGACAAAAACATGAGATGTGTAGAAGCTGAGAAGATGGACTGGGAAATGTTCACATGAAGCCACATTTCCAGAAAGGTTCTATTAGGTTCATTTAAGAGGGTTTAACTGGGTTTTGGTGGTGAGAGCATCCAAGAAAGAGAGAGGCGGGGTGGAGGGGGGGTTAAAGGGAGAGGGGAGACAGGCGGGAATTCACCTATCATCATTAGATCTAAATAAAAAGTAAAAATGGGGAAAATATTTGGAGAATATTTAGCTCCATGTGTTTGGGGCCAGAATCGATACCATCTGTTGCCCACCCTCCAATAAATCTAAGCCACATATTTGGCTCAGTGTGCTCTTAATATTTGGTTAACAGGAACAGGGCATCAAAATAAATCTAAAGAAGGTAGAAGAATGAAAATAATAAGAGAAAGAATCAAAATAAAATAGAAAATGAAGAAACAATAAAGTACATCTTTTGAAAAGACTAATGATACTGACAAACCTTCAGAGAGCTTGACCAAGAAAGAGAAGAAGATACAAACATTAGCAATGAAAAGAAGGCATGACTCAGGTGCTAAAAGGATGTAAGAAAAACAATTGGAGCCTCTTCCTTAATAAATTTAAAAACAGGTGAAATGCACACATTCCTAGAGCAGTTTCCTAGGCTTTAATGTGTATCTGGACCATCTGGGAGGCTTTCCAGTCCAGATTGCTGCGACTCACCCCTAGAGCACCTCGTTTAGTAGCTTTGAGGTAAGGTTTGAAAATTCGCATTTTTAGCAAGTTTCAAGTTGATGAAATCCTGAGAACACAGTCCTAGAAAATAAATATTACCAAACACACTCCAGAGGAAATTGAAATTTTATAATCCAGCGTTTTCCTACCCTTTTCACTTCATCACACACACAATAATATTGCATGGCACACTAGAGTAAACAAATGAGGCTGCTCTTGGCTGGGGGTAATCTGCTCTTGACTATGTTTTTCCCACATCTGCCTTGACCTACCTGCTCTGGGCAGCCTCAGTGGTTGAAGGACCAATACCTTGGCTCACCTGTAATCCATACTCTGCATATCAGTGTGCCTTGGTGCACCTGTTGAGAAAGCCTGTGCTAGGATTTATACTCAGATTCAGTTGTCTATCGCAGCATAAAAAAATTACCCTCAGCAAATAGATGGTGACAGAAGAGAAGTGGACGGTGGGTGGTGGGCACACAATGCCATATACAGATCATGTGTCATAGAAATGTACATCTGAAACCTATATAATCTTATTAACTATGTCATCTGAATAAGTTTAATAAAAATTTACAAATCACCCTCAGATATCACAGTTTACAACAACGTATAGTTATTACTCACAGTTTCTCTGGTCAGGAATCCAGGTGTGGCTTAGCTGGATCCTCTGACTCAGGGATCTTCTGAGGGAAGAATCTGCTCCCAAGTTCACTCACTCAGTTGTTGACAGGGGTCAGTTTCTCCTAGGCTATTGGCTGGAGTCCTCAGTTTGTGGCCCCGTTGATCTCTCTGTGGCTAGATCTTGCTTTAACAACTTGCTTCCTGCAAGTAAGGAGAGAGAGAGAGAATGAGAGCTAGGCAGAGTCTGTTTTTGAAACTTCACTTCTGAGGTGGCTCGTTATATTTGCTGTGTTCTATTGGTTAGAAGCAAGCCACTGGGTGCAGCCCACCCTTAAGGGGAGGGAATTACACGTGGCCATGAAAACCAGGAGGTGAAGATGATTGGGGGAGTCTTAGAAGCCAGCTTACTACACGGGAAGAGAAATTGCTAGGTGGTAGGGCTAATGCATATGTTCAGCTTCAGTTCCAGGTGACTGTTGTCTGAAAGTTACCATTACTACAAATTCTCACCAACACTTGTTATTGTCAGACTTTAAAATTTTCACCAGTCTGGTGGGAATAAAACAGGAACTTGTATTTCTCTAGTAACTAATGAAGTTTCAGCATATTTTCAAATATTTATCTACCATCTAGATGCGTTCTGTTTAAGACTGCTCATATTTGTCCATTTTTTTCTTTTTTCTTTTTTTAAATCTTTATTGTTCAGATTATTACAGTTGTTCCTCTTTTTTCCCCCATAGCTCCCCTTCTCCCAGTTCCCACCCCACCTTCTGTCCTTGCCCTCTCACTGTCCTCATCCATAGGTGTACGATTATTGTCCATTCTTTTCACGCACCCCCAACACCCTTAACCCCCGAAAATTGTCAGTCCACTCCCTTTCTATGCCTCTGATTCTATTCTATTCACCAGTTTATTCTGTTCACCAGATTTTTTATTCACTTGATTCTTAGATTCACTTGTTGATAGATATGTATTTGTTGTTCATAATTTTTACTTTCCTTTTTCTTCTTCCTCTTCTCAAAGGATACCTTTCAGCATTTCAT